>JAODTR010019600.1:0-24983 GCA_025399935.1 Amblyopsis rosae
CTTTGCCTTGGGAGACCCTACCAGGAGCACAAGGCTCCAGACAACACAGCCCTCAGGTTCATGGGGGCACCCAAACCGCTCCACCACGATAACGTGATGGTTCCCGGAGAGGGGTCTGCCTGTTTTAGCTATATCGTAGAGCTGGGCGTGTGCAGCATATTTACTTCTGTTACACCGGCTTGTGTTACCATGTTGCGTTAAACAGTTAATTATATTGTTAGCCTGCATGGTTGTATTTGATTACTCTAAAAGCGAGGCTGGGCCCAGGTCCCTTAATGCTTATTGTCTGTTGATTAGCTGCCCATTCTTTAGCCCATTAGCCTAGCTGTGCTGGGAAGGGTTACTGTATGCTCTCCTGGCCTCGTGTAGCCTTAATGGAGCATGAATGAAAAATAGAAAACACATGGAGATGCATTTTATTGGAGAGTGCAAACAGGAAATAAAGTGTGTGTTTGTGTGTGTGCACGCGTTTGACACAAGATGCAGTCACAGGCAATATAGGGGGACACTGTATCTTGTTTACATGAAGTTTTGTGTTTCCACATCTGAACAAAAAGCAGGGCACATGCTAGGCTAATGCTAGCCTAGTGTTTATTTCTGATTACCAGCGTGTGTTGAGGCTACTAGTGATGCGTTAAGAGATGTAATCAACACACACTTAAGTTCCTGCACAAGGAGAGGTGTGTGTGTGTGTGTACATTGCAGGCTGCAGAATATACTACAGTATGCAAGTATCTGACAATGCATCTATATATATATATCTCTATATCTCTATATCTCAATGGTACCCAACCTAAATATATCGGTATATGATATTTGGTCCATATCGCCCAGTCCTACATTGTAGCATTTGGTATTCATTCAAGTAATAGGCCTAGGGGCATGTCTGTTTCGTATAGGGACAAGCTGTAGAGTAAGGCCAAAACAAGAAAAAGCTAAATCTCTTAACTTCCTCAAATCTTGATCAAGCCTTATTGTAGCTGGTCGTAGCGAGCGAGGAAGGAAGGGTAAGGTATTTACCATTGTTACACAGAGGGAGTTAGGTGGAGCAGGCAGTTTAATGGAGGGAAGCAGAATGAATGTTTGAGTCATTTAATGTGACTTCACTTCTGTCCTGAGCCGCGTTGTTTTGCCTGCATTGTGAAATGAAGATTGCAACAGAATAGGAACTAGTCTAGAAAATGTCTGGTTTTGCTTGCTAACAATGCAGGGAGAATATTGAGCATTACAGGAGTCACGGATTTTAAGTGTGCTTTAGCACTCTGAGATACAGTACCAGTGAATGGGCTTGTAGACAGTAGATAGTTTATCAGCGTAAACTTCTATTTCAAAAACCTGAAAACGGAGGAGCTTGAAAATGAAATCTACTAATGCATACATTGTAATAGCTTGAGAGAGCTTTATTTTCAAAGCCTAAGCATACTGTATTTGAATTACAAAAATAATAAAATTTACAACACTTTGGAAATGCAGGCAAATTTTCCAATGGCCAAAAGTCCTAGTGTTGGTGACATCATTAGTGTTTTGAGAAGACCACCCTTCTCTGTACAGTAGGGGGAAATGCAAATGCTTTTCTACCCATGATGTCTGACTGTAGCGTCCATTTTAAATGTTGTCAGAATAATAAAACAATGCTAACCCAGCAGAAAGTTCTGCACTTTGAAGCCTGTTGTGTGCTTTGGGTTGGGTGAATCTAGGGCTGTTGTTGTCATAACAGGAAAATCCGTCTAACAAAATTTTGTGCTATAGCGCACACGCTCTAGATCAGACGTCATATTTGATGGGCTAGCCTCATGAAAAAAATAAAATGAAAACATTGCGGTTTGCGGTACCGGCGGTTTCTTTCCACGGCCTGCGGTTAGGTTAGCAACACCGCGGTATTCCAATTTTGCGGTTATCGCGACAGCCCTAGACCTGAGTGACCGAGTAGGTGCATAAAAGTGTAGCAGCTCAGAGATGTATGGTGGAGCTAAACCATTTAGGCCCTTAAAAGTCAACAAAATAATTTTAAAATGGATCCTAAAATGTATGGGCAGCCAGTGTAGTGAGGCCAGGATGGGGGAAATGTGCTCATATTTATGTGTTCCAGTTAAAAGACGTGCGGCTGCGTTTTGAACCATCTGGAGACGGGCAACAAATGACCCACTGACCCCCACATACAGTGCATTACAGTAATCCAACAGAGTGGTTACAAAGTACAAATGTACTGTCTCACAATGCTCTTTCTTGACACCACCTGACTCATTTATGTGCGAGGGAGGGAGAGAGTTGTGGACAAGGAGAATACCAAATAGCCTTGATGGGATGAGCAGGCAATGGGGGTGAGACGGCAGTGTTTACAATGTGAAAAGGTTTGTTTTACTCCAAGATGGTGGTTTTACTGGTGTAGCATGATCAACTGAGGATGCAGTATTAAAAATGAATGACATTTTACTTTGTGTTACGGTGTTCTCAGGTCAACACAACAAATGAAAGGTTACAACATTTACTCAACTGAAAACTGAACTGAAAACGAGGCTCCTGTGTAACAAATAATTCATAGAAGACACTTAATCTAAAGGCAACTCAACCTTTTACATGTACATTTACATTCACATTTACATGTAAATGTCAACCACAGGTTAAATTACCCAGTTCTCCTTAATAGCCTATATCTGTAGCATTTTGCAACATTTTGTAGCCCATATTTGATCTTCAAAAGCTCATAACCGTTATATCAGATTTCGGAGGCCTACGTGACAGGCCTAATCTTTTCATGCATCTTTATATGTTGTGTCCAGTGTTAACATCTATTTATGCACTGTCAAAGTGTGGAGTATGTGAATGAAGTCAGCTGATTGTCACACCAGGGCTATCAATATTAACATGAGAGAGATGTTGGGGGAAAAAGAGAACAAGGCACATATTTTAAGAAATAGGAACAGAACCAATACCAACCATGGATAAAGTTTCTTTGGGATAATCTACAGCTAATCTACAGATGTGTCTATCTTTCTTTACGTTTACTCTTTCATTATCACGCCGCAACATATCAGCACAAGCTACTGTTCCAATGATTGATAGGCTTTTATAATGGACACTAATAGACACTCCTCTCTATTCAAGTAAATGGCTGGTCAAATCGGGAATAAGTGACCAATCTGCGCCAAGCTGGACTCAAAGATCCATCCTCCACGCACCTGGTCCTGCTCCTCTGCCTCGCCTCCTTCCAAACACACACTTCGGTGCTCCAGCTCAGAGATCCAACCAGCCAATCGGGAGGAGGAAGAGGATTATGTCTGTGAGGCAACGCCAGCGTTCACAGCAAATTGCAGAGATGCTGAGACCATTACAGGTACTCTTACATGCACTCTTACATGCACTAACTTCAGTAGACCTACTAGAAGCCACATTCAGCAAGAAGCTAACACACTGTACACCTTATACAGTTCAGTTGCCTGTCAGTTTGAGTTTAACTGCTGCATTGTGTCAAATGGTGAGCTTGTGCTGTTAAATATTGACCTTTTACATATAAATGGGTATTGAGCTCTTTTTTTTCCCTATAAAGATAACACTGTGAGAATAGTTATTTTTGTAACCCTTTCCTAATGTCACATTCTGAGATAGGGTGACCCCCATGCCATAGTCTGCTTTTGTGTGTGAAATACAAGATGTGCAAGCAGGCTGTTTTTCTCTACTTCCTTTTCTCTCTTCTCTTTCGTTGCCTTGTGTTTCTTCCTGTCATGCCACTCCCTTGGGGTAACAGTGGTGGGGGGTCGACCCATCTCTGCTGGCCATATCCTGACGTGCTTTTGTCCTTCTGGTTCAAGGGCAGGGTTTTGAGCGTGTTTTAAAACTGGTGCACCATGTTTCGCAGTAATGTGTTACCCAGTAATTAATCTGTGACACAAAACTGTCTAGGGTCCATAAAAGGTTTTAACCCCCATGCTTCTATTGTCCGTTGTATGCCTGTGCTATGTAAATGGATCCTATAGACCAGAAGAATCTGAACCTTGCGGGATTGATATATTGATTGGCATTATATATGCCAATCAATAGATTACATTGGATACACTACATAAGCAGAGCTAAGGTTTGCTTAAAATAAATGAGGTGATTGTTAACTACCAGATTAGATGTCTGGAGCCAATTTATGCTTTTGTAATACCAAATTATATTTGAGCATGTAGGCCATGAAAAAAGGTGTTTTATTGGAAGCAACAAATTGCTGCCATCTGCTGGTGCTGGTAGGTAATTGCACCAACAGTTACTCTTCTCTACACTGCAGATTGTTTCTCTGCCATGATGTTTGACACGCTACATAATCTTACTGTATTCCTCATTGTGTGTGTGTGTGTGTGTGTGTGTAGTCAAGAGAGGTAAACCAATCTTTTCACTTAATTTAGTGACGTAACGAACACTGAGAGGAACTGAGAGCTTGTTGCCATAGATACAGTTTAAACTATAGTGGGGGGGGCATTAATTTCCAACAGTGCTGTAAAGAATTTAGTAACTAAACCGTCAGGAGTCATAAGGTCTGCCTATTTGTTTGTCCTTTTGGGGACCTTGGTTTTACATCACACAGCACTGTACAGACACGGCATGGATGCAATGAATAACTAGTATCCCTCCTACACTATACGTCTTTGTGTGTTTTTGTTATTACAGTCAAGTGCGGCCTGTGTGCTGTGGAAAATATATCTGTTTTATGACTAAACGGTCTCTAACAAACACAGACCACACAAACTGTGGTCTGTGTTTCCATGTGTCACCATGGTTTCAGTGTGATGGTGTACATAAACATTGAATTGTCTAACTAGCTGACTGTTTTGTAAGGTTCTTTCATCTTTCACAAGTGAAAAGCTCTAAACCTAGTTACATTTATGGAAAGCCTCTATGCAGTTAAAGTATATACAATAAAAATGTTCTAGATTGTGCAGCGGCGCTGTTGACATGTAGGATTAGCAATAGCATGTTTACCTTTTATATCATGGCCACTTGTCTTGTCATGTCGCAACCTTGTTGCTGTTCTTTAATGCACTGTGGTTTCTCGACTACATGTCAGGTGATCACTCAAACATGGTTCTAGATACATAGCAACAAACTAACTCCTTGAAGGAATGGGTGGGACTATTCTGTGGTGAAAGCAAACAGTAAAGCGTTATTAACTGCTTTGGGCTAACAGTTAGTTCTGGTTTTAAAGAGAAGATTGTATCGGGGCATTGTAGGATCAAGGAGTGTGTGTGTGTCTGTGTGTGTGAGAGAGAGAGGGAGAGAGAGAGAGAATTTGAGAAGCCAGTGGGCTGAGAGGTCCAGCTGGGGTCCTTAGCTTGGAGGAGAGGGAGGGGAAATAGGCGGTCCAGTTCTGACATCATTGGCATGTCAGGCATGATGAACCGGTTTGGCCTGGGACGCTTGTCCTTCTCACTCCTCCCTCTTTTCCTCCCTACCTCCCACCCTCTCTCTCTCTCCTTCTCCCCCTCCCTTGCCTCGTCTCTCTCTCTCTCTATCTCCGGGTGGTGCTCTCGCTGCCGTTTCTTTCTCACATTGTACATACTGTGTTTTTCTTCCACTTTCTGCCATCCCTTTTGCGTGTGAAAATGTGATTGGAGGGCAGGGGGTTTGTTGGTCGTCACACCACAGGCGCTATGAGTGAGTATACCGTACCGCACGCAGCATGGCTCTCTGTTAAGTTAGCATTACGAGTGGTCACACTCGATCCCTTTCTGTCAGGCCCAATCGACCTCTTTGTGCCTGTTCACCACTTCAGACACTGGACTTTGACTTTCAGCCTGTGTCCATCCATATCAATTCAGTTGTTCTTGAACGTAAGATAAGGTGCACAGTGGGTTTTACAAGTTTGACAGCATACAGAAGTTTAGTGTTTGATCAAGCTGTTTATTTGGAGTATTATGCAGTACACGTAAGTGCTTCAGTTGCATCAGAAGTTGTGAAATGTAGGGTAATTGTTACTAAAACGTTACTTTTAAACTTAGTTTTTTTTTATACATTTATATCTGTTTTGAAAGGGTGTCATTGCTGTTCTGTTTTGCACACTTAGTGCAATGACCTTTGTTGCTAGCCTTCGACCTGATTTTGGTCATAGCTGTTAACTACAGCAAGGGTTTTCAAACTGATTATGTTCTGCTGAGTTTTGGATCTGGCAAATATCCCTTTCCCTCATCTGTTTTTCCTGACAAAGGGTTTCCTATATGTTGCTCTGCTGTTCTCATCTCCCTCCATCATTAACCGTTTCCATAATCTGCCTTGCAAAATGACTTTGTCGTTTCAACTGGACTGGACATGAGTTTGTGTGTTTGTTGCTCAGACATAAAGTGTGAACCTGCCCTGTCATAACATTTGTACTTGAACATTAATCCAGTGGCTGATGGTGGAATGTGGTATACATGGATGGGTCTGCGTTCTTCAGGATAGTCAGTTGTGCTGGCTGGACCGTCCGTGGGCTATTGAGCTATAATTACATGTGAACTTGGACTTCTACTGGTGACTTTAAACCTTCACTGTCACTGCTGGCTTGGGTGTGTTTATGACCCCCTACTCGAATAAGATGTGTGCTACTGTGGGGAAACATGGCCCGAATGGTGGAAACCTTTGTCCTCTATTAGCCTTTCGCTGTAATGAACTGGTCAAGTCAATGTCTGCTACAGTTTGGTACCTTTGCTGCTGTGTTGGTTCCACAGCT
This sequence comes from Amblyopsis rosae, assembly GCA_025399935.1. Lineage (NCBI taxonomy): Eukaryota > Metazoa > Chordata > Actinopteri > Percopsiformes > Amblyopsidae > Amblyopsis > Amblyopsis rosae. The sequence continues at coordinate 6,683 of JAODTR010019600.1, forward strand.
GCTGGCTGCGTGCACGTGCGTTTTCCTGTCTCAGCACAGTCATTCTGTCTGGATTAGACAACTGTGAGAGACAGCATTGTCACAGACGGACAGACAAACACATGGGAGGAACAGAGAGCATGTGTTTGTTCTCTACAGTCTGTTTGCTAAATGTGGAATATTTTAATTTAATCTATTCAAGTTTTGTATTGGCCAGCATTACCTACACTGTATGCTTATTGATGTGTGGGTCAATGTAATGTAATCCTCTCCATAGTTGGACTATAGGTACTGTGTCAAATGTAGCCTATATTTGAAATACCAAATGTAAACAAACAAACAAAAACAAAACAATGTAAAGCACGGTTTAATTAATGCTTCCTAAACTACAGTACTGTATATGTGTTTGTTTCAGTCTGACATAGCTTATATTTGATTGAGAATGTTGCCAGTTTCTCATTCAGCCACTAGAGGTCCTCCTATACCTTTTTGTATGAGAGAGAAGCGATGTTCATAGATGTTGGCTTTCTTAGCTTGTAAAGTGTTTTAGAAGCATAATCACGGCATAGAAAGAGTATAATATGTCTTGCCTATTCAGGTTCCCTTCTGCTCTTTTGTGTAGATGTGTGTAACAGTACGGATTTGCCGGAGCTTGAGATCATCAGTCTGTTGGAGGAGCAGCTGCCAGTCTACCGGCTAAGGGCGGACACAATCTTTGGCTACGACCATGACGACTGGCTGCACACGCCGCTCGTGTCCCATGACTCCCCTGCTCTCGACCTCACCACCGAACAGATAGAAGAGACCCTCAAATACTTCTGTGAGTCACTCTTTCCAGTTCCTGCATGTTGTCAATAAATGCTGCTCTAAATTCCTTCTTTAGTTTATAATAAGCCTGGCCAACACATTTTGCTTCTTCCATTTGAGTTCATCCGCTGATTAAGTAGAAATAATGCATTTTATGTTCCACTGAACTATTGCTGAGCACATACTGTACACCTGTAGCTTGTGAAGTTCTGAACCCTTTTTTTGATGGCAAGAAGTAGTTATCGTATATTTTGCTTTAGGTATCTGTGATTAGATGGTGACAGTGGAAAATCAACTTGATTTACTTTTCATTATGTAGGCTTGCATAGCATTGCTTCTCACCTTTGCTGCTTGATCAATAATTGTGTCTGTTGATTTAGTTAATTTCATCAGCTAATTTGCATCTAACTATTGCACTTTACACGAACTTTAATTTATCCAAAATTACATGTGACATCATACAATAAACACATTGGAATTGTGCTCTGTTGGAATAGTGCTATCAGCATTCACCAGGGCCTTTTATTTACTATAAGCATCATTACATATGTACTTACCTACCTGCGTCTAGCTGCTAAAATAAGATAAGAGCTGATTCAGACAGAGCATTTATGTTTTTTAAGTATATAATAATACATAAATAAATACAACTTCATTTACACATCAATGGTTTCTTCCATTGTCTTTTTTCTTTCACTGTACAGCATGTTTTGGAGAAATGCTTTTTGTCTATTAGAGGGTTAGGTTTGGGAGTGCTGTTTGTTTCCTGTGTGAAATGTAGGCTCGTGCAACCCTTTGAGACTGTAAGTGTGATTAAGGGCTTTAAATGTGGATCTGACAGCTGGTCAGGGTTGCCACAACAAACATACCTGCTGGGTGACACACACACACACACATACCCAGCACACGCACACACACACACATACCCAGCACACACACACACACACACACACACACACACACACACACACACATATATACCCAGCACGCACACATATACCCAGCACGCACACGCGTGCACACACACACACACACACACGCACACAATTGGAGTGTGCCTGTGTTTGTTCTTGGCCCTGGCTGACTTTTATTGTATGTCGGCTGTAACTCACATGAACAAACAACAATGCAAGTCAATGTGAAATGAGTGTTGTCCCATCAATTAGGTTACTGGTTAATGTGCAGGTCTTCTCACAGTGACAGTAACAGAAGAGGTCATTTCATTTGCTGTATCAAAACACAATAACCACGGACGAGCATAGCAGACACGTAGCAGATATCATATGTTTCTTACTGGCCAATATAATCTCTCATATTACATGTAATATTTAGCTAAAATCTTGTCTGTGCTACATCTCAGATTCGTATGAAAGTATGGTGGGAGATATCTTTGTTCCAACATGGCCTCTAGGGGGCATCCCACCCCACCGTCTTTATGTCAAATGACACATTAATGAGATTGCCACTGGCCATCGTGGCATACAGTAAATGTCTCAACTACCACTGAATTGTTACCTTTTGTGTACGTATATTATTTGCCATCACATGACGTCATAATGTTTCACTCATGTCTAGTGTGCCAGATGATTATTTATTAATTTAATATGCAACCATCAGAGAAGGAGGGGAAGGGGGTGACACCGATACAGGCCGGCCAAACCGGCCAATCAGAGATCAAGGGTTGCATCATGTTGTGACACACCCACATGGCCTGAACTGAACTGGAGTGGAGTCTGATTTGCAGATACTAATATTATTAGCAGTACAATATTTAAATGATTCATGAATCCACTCCCAGAATATGTGGTTTATTACAATGGATGTCTACAGCCAGCTGGTTCATTTGTATGCATGACTTTGGAGTTTTGGACTGTTAGCTATTGTTAGCAGTGTTACCCTTAGGTCTTTCAAAAGGCCTGTATTTATTGCCAAGTAAAGCTAATGCTATGCCAAGAGAATAATAATGGCTTCCTTGTGTGCTATAGTAATATCCTTCAATCTGAGGTTGCTGCAAGGAAACTGTATGATTCATAATATGTTGTAAATGTGTGGAAAGTCCATACGATTAAAAGGTAACAAATATAAACACGAAAGCTGCATCTAACGTTCATCTTCCCAGGCCTCCTATTTTAATTCCATAAAGTGAACTATGATAATATCTCCATTATACAAGATACATTTGTAAGCAAAACAAGACAAATAATGGTCTGAATGAAAACCGTAGATAATTCATTCAGATTGTGTGTGTGTGTGTGTTAGCATGCTAGCATGCTATCGTCATTTCTGCCAACACTACACCGCTGCTCTGCCAAGTTTTTTTTTCTTCACATTCTGCTCAACCTTGCTGGAGTCTGAGCCTGTTACTATAGCAACTGCACAAGAGCAAGGCAGGGGAGAGGAGGATAATGAGAGAATCAGACCAGGAGGAGAGCGATGATGCTGACATGGGGTGGGACTATCCTACCCGATCCCTCCTTCAGATTGGCTGTGTGGGTCTTCCCGTCACACCCATTCCTCTGAGTCATCGTTATAATTTCTGCTGCAAAACCCGTGACTGCTGCTGCACTGCCTTTTCTCTCTCCGTCTTCCTCTCCCTGTCTTTTCTTCATTTATCTCCACCTCCGTCACTACAAGAGATGCCGGTCCATGCAGAGAGCTAGTGTTGTCAGCGCGCAGGAGGTTTTGACGGAGGAGACGGGGCGAGAATTTGACCTCCGTGACTCAGCCTGCGTGGCAGGGATATTAAACAATGGATTAGCGCACGGGTTGTGAACGCAAGACTGATGTAGAAATGAGACAACAGACACGGTCAGGCTTGTTGAAGCAGTGTAAGCCAAAAGGCCGGTTCAAGCGTAAAATGGGGAGAGGTGCAGAGGAGAGACTGGTGTAATGAAGGAACAGCTATCCAATGGACATACTTTTCTATACAGTAGGAGAGGTCGGCCACTGGCACACACGTCAGAGTGGCGGAGCATTTCCGGATCATGTTCTACTTGATTATGGACATACAACAGGACAAGCGGACAGGTGGGAGGGCAAGGTGTTGAAGAGACCGTCCCTTGTGACGGCCTGTAACTTCACTGCAAGAGGAGACCACACATGCAGACAAAGCTGCGACGGGGACAGGAGTGCTGCTCTTGATGTGACTACACCAGCAAACCAAGGACGGTGGGTGCTGACGGGCATACGTTCCAGTCGGACAGACTTTCTCTTAACAGTGAATGTGCAACAGCTGGCACCTGGTACTAGGCATGCTGGGATAGGCGCTTGTAAATGAAATGATCCATTGCCCGATGGTTGAAATAACTGAGCCAACTGACACAGGCACTCGGTGAAGGCTGGAGAAGCCCCGATGACATCTGGACGCCTCTCATGTAGATCGGAGCTTCTGGGATGCCAGTGATGTTGCAGCAAAGAATGCTGGGACGTGCTAAACAACAGATTTGTCGCCCAGTGAATTGAGCATGAACAGGCGAGACCAGACCAGAGGTCAGAGGTTTGTCAAGGCGGACTACTATGAACTGGACTGGTACTATGAGGAATGTACAGACGGTAAGGGAAACATCAACTAAAAGCTAGTCAGGCTTCTACACAGTTACATGTATGTCTAGGGGTTGTTAAGTTAAAGTGGAAGGTATTTCACTATTTTCTAGAACTGAGCTACTGACCTAGGCAATGTTCTTATGATAAGGAATGTAACGGTGTCAAGTAATAATGCAACAATAATGGGATACCGTTTGCCTTTCTTAAATGTTTACTTGCTCTCCTCTTGGCGAGGGCTGGGGTTTGGCCATTTAACACCTTGAGGCTGGATGGAAATGTACTATATCAGGGGGCAATAAAGTTGGAGAGTGGGAGATTGAACCTGACTCACAAGCATTTTTGCTGTGACCAGTTAAAGCTGCACAGTACATCTAAAATTATAGTATAACATTTGCCTGGAGAGAGATATGCTGTAGGTTTTATGGATTCTCTGCATGGTTACATAACAACACAGTGAACCAGTGCATAGCACTGTGGCCTCACAGAAAGAAGGTTCCGCGTTGGAACCCCAGTCGTCCCGGCCTTTCTTTGTGGAGTTTGCATGTTCTCCCCGTGCCTGCGTGGGTTTTGTCCAGGTGCTCCGGTTTCCCCCACTATCAAAAAACATCTCAGATTCAGTCTCCAGTCAGTGCTGTTTGACCTGCGGTGACACTGGAATCCACTATGGAGTTGGTCCCCGGGCACTACACAGTGGCTGCCCACTGCTCCCTTTTTTGCTACATGCATTTGTATGTGACAATAAAAGCACCTTTACCATAACAGTTTTTGATGGCTCAGTATTTTATATTCCCTATACTATACAGTAGCTACCAGAGCTTGCGAAAAGTATAATATGAGCCAGTCCTATACACTGCCATGTCTTGTATGTCAATGTGTGGAAAAACATTTAGGAAATAAATAATTAAAAGTGCAGTGTAAAGTATGATTTTTGCCATGGTCAAATAACCATTGTGACATTGTTATCTTTGTATTGGGAATCTTACAAATCTATCAAGCAACAGATTGTTGTTATTCCGAGATGTGCGTGGGAGGGCTTTGGACTAGTTGTCTAGGAAGTAGGTTTTGTGTGTGTGTGTGTGTGTGTGTGTGTGTGTATATATATAGATGTATAGCCCAGTGATTGATTTAGCATGCTGCTCCAAGCTAATTTTCTGCCAAATATTTGCTGGTACATCCAGACACTATTGAAAATTACACTGTGGATCAATTAAGGACAGTCAGAACAGACATTAGAAAGATGTCTGGGGACCACCATGTTTTTGAGGAGCTTTTTCAAAGGTCACCCCAACAACTACTGTATTTGTGTTTTACTAAGAAATAGGGTAATGTGAGAGTCTGGCTATTGTGATTAAAATAAATAAAAAAACAGTGTTGTGGGCCCTGTTCTAGGTCCTGTCAGAGTGGATGATGCAGGGCATTCAAGGATGCCAGGGCTTTAGAATTGGTCATAAACCATGACAAAGTTGAATGTGATCAATGTGTTTTAGTTGTTGGTCGCATCTTTCAGTTGATTGCTTCTATTTGTTCAGATTGAGGAGACAAACAGTCCGCCATGTCTAACTGTTTCAAAGCGCTTTCATAGGCTTTGTCATATTTAAAGACCAGGTCAATCATTCTCGAGAACGCTTGCTAATTTCGAACTCAAATAAACATTTATTGTCTTTATTTATTTACATTTGACATATTAGGCTAAACTGTGGACACATTGTATATTAATGAAAAAGATTAGATTTGATTAATGAACATCGTGGTGGTGACTGATAGAACCAGATGGGTTTTCTCAGAAGGGTGGCTGGCGCCTCCCTTAGAGATAGGGTGAGAAGCTCAGCCATCCGTGAGGAACTTGGAGTAGAGCCGCTACTCCTTTGCGTCGAAAGGAGCCAGTTGAGGTTGTGCGGGCATCTAGTAAGGATGCCTCCTGGGCGCTTCCTTAGGAAGGTGTTCCATGCATGTCCAGCTGGGAGGAGGCCTCGAGGAAGACCCAGGACTAGGTGGAGAGATGATATCTCCACATTGGCCTGGGAACGCCTCTGGATCCCCCAGTCAGAGCTTGCTAATGTGGCTAGGGAAAGAGAAGTTTGGGGGTCCCCTGCTGGAGCTGCTGCTCCCGCCACCTGACTACAGATAAGCGGATGAGGATGGATGGATATATTAATGAAAATGTTCAGTAGCCTTTTTTGTTGCCTGTAGCACTATACTTCATCTATACTGTAGCATTTGTGGTATCTGTCTATCTGTCATAATAACCATGAGTATCTCGGCCTACTCCTTCTCGTGAGGGCAGCCTGCCCTGAACTCACCTTGCCCCTTGAGGTACAAAGTGGTATTACAAGGGTACAGACCCATCTTAATTTCAAAAAATATCTTTACAACGCAGTACATAGACAATTTTGACATATCATCAAAATGTACATTTCTTAACATTTGTTGATTTTTTTTTTCTATTTTTTTTTTCTAAATATATCGCACGTATCCTTTTTTAAAATGGCATTGGTAAAAACTTTGATTTATTTCATTTATCATGTATCCAATTAACTTTTAACGTAATTCTTGGTGACTAAAGCACTGGGCACCACTGCGTCATCTGAACTGCATCCTGCCCTACCGAGAGTGTGTCAGAAGCAGAGCGTCTTGTTGTGTTTTCGCAGAGTTTCCATAGCAACAAATCAAACCGTAATGATAAGTTCTGTGATTGTCGGTTGGTGGCTTTCAATAGAGTCCCAGTAGCGTCTCAGTCAAAAAATAGAACTGCCGCCTATTTTATGCAGAGCCAAGCGGAGAGGGACGCCTCTGGGACTCTCCTAGGGCGCATTGGTGGTTCACTTGCATTGAAAAGAGCTCCGCGACTTGATGGAAATTGTGGGTTAGAGGCAGGTGTACATCTATTAGGGTGTGCTCTGCTGTGCCGTTACCGTAGAGACATGGCTGGACTGCACCATCTGATTGTCACTAGAGAGAGTAGAGTTATTTTCATTGTGCCTAAGCACCACCCTGGTGACAGGCTGAGCCTCTCTACATGCCTGGGTTGTACCATTATGGCTATGGTAGGGGGGAGGAAATGTGTCTGTGTGTCATTGGAATAGACCAGATACTGTAGGTGTGTCAAGGGGCCAATCAGACAGGCTAGTGGGAGGTGCCAGTGCTGTAACTTAGCCACAACAGTAGACAGTTGATACACACACACAGTAGGAAACTCATGCTGCAAACGCATCTCCAGGTAAACATTAGACACGGGCTGGGTGGGGACCATGGCGACTTGTCTGTGGACTGGTTAGACCACAGGCTAGCGGGAACATTGGCTGTGGAAGATGGAAGGTTCTCCTGGCGCTCAAGGCAGCCTTGAGTCTGTTGAACTGGAAGAGGGAGGAGAAGATGAGGGAGAAGGGGGAGAAGAGGAGTATGTCTGTTTGCCCACCAATGGAAAGACAGAGGGGGAGGATGAGGAGGATGAAGAGCAGCTAGTTCTGTTGGAAGGTAGTCTGTTGTCTCACTCCCCTTGCCATTGCTCCTGTTCTGTGTTTGAAACGCTGTATAGTTTGTTATAGAGGGCATTGCTTTTATTGCAGGTTATACTGTAGTGGTTTTGTCCTAGTGCACTGTTACTGTGTGTGGTACTGAGAAACACAATATCGCATACAGCAGTGCTTCTCAATCCTGGTAATCCTGCCCTGTGTGTTTTATATGTACAGTATATCTGCTCCAACACACCTGAATGATATGAATGGGTTGTTATCAGGCTTCTAATGACCCATTAATTTGAGTCAGGTGTGTTGGAGCAGGGATATGTCTAAAACATGCAGGACAGAGCATAAGTGGTACTCCAGCACCAGGTTTGAGGAAAACACTGACATATAATTATTATTATTTACATAACACTTTTCATACAGAATTGCAGTTCAAAGTGCTTAACAGAGAGGGAATACGTGTGCAGTTGTGCTTACCATACAGCGAAACATGAATAAAAATGTACATTAAAGACAATACAACACTGGCTAGTTGTGGCTACTGAATAATGATGGTAACCATAGAGCTTGACTTAAATGCTGTATATTTTAAAGACAGATATTCCATGTCCAGATGTTTGTTGTAAATCCACTATTCCCATTATGTTTATGCCAGCTAGCTCTCTCCAGCCACAGGTGTAGTAGTGTAGACTGTTGCCCAATGGTTCACTTACCTGGTGGTTTTACATGTTCAAACATGGGCTTGGCTCTTTGTCCACCTTGTCTTTAAGTTAAAGTACCTGTGGGCTACAGTTTCAACACTGACATTTCACAAAACCCAAGATATTACAGACCAATCTCTAAGTGTAGTAGGTTAGCTTTTGATCAGACACTATTAGGCTTATGTGTATTGTATTATTAGGCTATTGGTTTGTTAGCCCTCCATAAGTGGTTAAATGCTAAATGGATAGCTTACATGGCACACAGACTCACAAACATATATAGATTAACATGTTGTATGACTGCTGTTCTATTGATTTGACAAATGCTTAGATATCTGCTACGACACTGTCAACAGACACAGGCTGGTAAATGAGACAATCATTTGACCTGGGTGTACCTGTATTAATGGTGCCCTCTCTATTCACTGTAAATCATTGTCTCTTTGTGTTTTGATGTTGATCTTGGCGTTGCCTGTCTATCTCTCAAGCAGCCTGTATTATTGCTCTGTGTGTAACTTTAGACTTCTGGTTCCAAGGGCTCTCGTCAATGTCTTCAGTTTCTAGACTGAACTTAGACATGTATGTTATAGGCACCAGGGGACATTGTTTCACTTTGACTGCTATAGGCACATGTGGACCTTAAAGGTTGTTACCAACTCTCCTCAAGTCGCCTCCTGAGACACACACACACAGCAAGTATCTTTTGTTACATGAACATAGCATTATGAGCACATCCCAGATAATTTTCCCAATATGGAGTTTCCCCCATTTCGCCATCATCTCAAGTTGTAAGACAATTAAAATAGATTTTCACTTTACCAATTTGTAGGGGTTTATGCTTTACAATTATTAGGATTTATAGGAGCGTTACAAATGTAAACACTTAGGAAGCATACGTATATTTAGCATGCCTTATTTATATATTTATATATCATTTTTGGTGGTAGCAATAACGTGTGCGTTTTGTGTTTCTTGCTGATTTGTTCCTATTGTGGTAACATTCCACCCCCCCAGTGAGATCGGATTATTTTTGTGTGTTTGATAAACAACCATTGTATATGAAATTACATATAAAGTGATATTAGGCAAATATTGGTCATTGCTTATTGCAGTTTTAACATTTTGGTGTGCACAATCAGTCACATTTATATGTAAAAATAGTTTAAAAAAACATACAGTAATTGCTCTGTTTTAGCTGCGATGCTTTATCTCTCTCCTGTGAAGAATATGGAAATATTTAGCTTTGCATTGGAAAGCTGTTTTGCATTGATTCCAGTCTTGGAAGCCTTTGTACTGTCAGACTCTATGTTTTAATTATGTACAGTAGCAAAGCCTGGACTGGACACCAAGAAACTCCAGACAAAATATACTTTAACATTAGTGTGTGTTTTGGCCACATGAGGAAACCTGGTGAACATATCTCTGTCCCTGTACTGAACATGGACCAATGGTATGTGTATGTGAGCCTGATTCATTTCCAAACATGGCATCTGATAATAGTTCAGCCTACAGAGTTCATGGGCAAATGGAGGAAAAATAACAATTCTGCTCTGGAACAATTGCATTTCAAATGTCCTGCATAAAATGAATTAATCATTCAACACCACTATTATTGCTGTAGCTATGGTTGATATTGTAATTGGAGTGAATGGGTTAAGTAATTAACTTTGCCTCTGTGTCTCATATCTTAACTTATCAGTTCCAAGTATATTGATAAGTTGACTGTGGGTGGGCCATTGTAGGCCTACCGTATGTGTCATTGTAGAGTAAAGATATCTGACTGTGATTGTGTACGTGGACTTATTTGGAACCCAATATACTGTAATCTATAAAGCAGGAAGGAGAGGATGTAAAAATAGCTTCACTCAGTCATACGTTTTGAGTTTTTGAATACCCATTATAAAGTAAATCATTACCAGTAGTGAACATTTGTGTAAGAAATAAAAAATGTGTACTTTACGGTTGTGCACTTTGTCCAATTTCTCCTTGACACATTGTAAATAGGCAAGGCACTTAGCATATTTCATACATGATGCAGACTCAATGTGCTTCACAAACAACTTATACAATAAAATATATTTAAATCAAATCAGTAACACATTAAAACAACTTTTCCTATTAGAACAGTAGCTTTATAATAAACTGAACATGTTATATTTCTGAGAAAAGGTAATGGCTATCGAGTCAACAATTGACAAGAACTTCCAAATATGATCTTAAAAAGCTTTTGGCCAACACTATCTCCAAATACGGCTGTATTTTACAGTGACATGGTGCAAACACAATGAACCTGCTTTTCTAATCTGTGTCATGTGTCTGTCTCTCATGACAGTGCTGTGCGCGGACAGGGTGGGCCAGATGACGAAAACCTACAGCGATATTGACGCTGTCACTCGACTGCTAGAGGAGGTAAGACCTAAATATTAATAGAACAATATCAAAACACAATATGGCCATACATCTGCTATTCAAATTCACCACGTCTAATCTGTATATGCTGCTTACTGTATCAGATTTGAATGCAAAACCTTCTATAATAAGCCATTCGTTTTTGTCAAAGAGAACAACTTTACCATAGACAGTGGGTAGCATCAGGATGAGTCACTTATTAACCCTTCCATGCAACAAATTAACAAAACATTAACCCTACAGTATTGAGTAAACAATGAATATAGGTAGTTTATGGTTTCATCAACAAAGCAAAAAGCAGACCACTAAAATTAGATTCTATTTGCAGTTTGAAAAGTATCGGTTTTCCCCTAACATTTAGGATGGCAGTACATGAAAATAATGTGCAGGTCTCTGGGAGAGGGTCCAAATAATCCTTTTGATTTGAAGTATTGAATATATTTATGGATAAACTACGTGTATCCATAAGTATAGCTCATTTCTCAAAGGGCTTCACAATGCTATATCTTTCACACAGCTACTTTATTTGAATAGGTTGCCCTGAAACAAGTCTCCTGTACACTTGTGTTTCAGCTGAGGTGGCCATTTTGGGTTCGGTGAGCACCAACTCAACCGAGGTGTGCGCCTTAACTTCCAGTTCTGTCTGTCCTCCTTCAGAAAGAGCGTGACCTGGAGCTTGCTGCTCGCATCGGCCAGTCGCTGTTGAAGAAGAACAAAACCCTCAGCGAGAGGAACGAACTCTTGGAGGAACAAGTGGAACACATACGTGAGGAGGTAGGGTGCATGTCGACACATTTAGGACTTTTAAGTCTTAATACCATGCAGTTGTTTCCTAATACCATTCTGTTTGTGTTATATCTCTCTCTCTGTCTCTGTCTCTGCCCGCTGACCTGTAGGTGTCCCAGCTGCGGCACGACCTGTCTATGAAAGATGACCTGCTCCAGTTTTACACCAGCGCTGCGGAGGAGAGCGAGGGCGAGTCTGCCACCTCCACACCGTACGTCTAATCTCGTTGTTCTTGCTTGGTTGTTTGCCCTGGCAGCGCACAGTTCAAATGATAACCAGGCATAGAAAAAATGGAATGCAAAACCTATGCAAACACACTTGAACTTGATAATAAACCACACCACTTCCCTGGTACGGGCACATTAACCTGGGTAATGTGCTGATTACCAATTAAATACAGATGTTTGATCCACAACTGTGTTACTACGACAAGACAACATGCATTAAAGCTCAATACAAGGTGGAGGATCACAACGTGTGTGTGTGTGTGTGTCCGTCCGTCCGTCCGTCCGTCCCCAGGATCCGTCCCAGTGATGCTGGTGTATCCATACCCACATATTTCCCTCTGGACTCTCTGCAGAGGAAACTCAAGGATCTGGAGGAAGAGAACCTGTCACTGCGGTCAGAGGTCGGTTGTGTGTGTGTGTGTGCGCGCGTGCGCACATGTACACTGGTGCACACACATTGTGCTAATGCTGGTGTTTGCCTGTTCAGGCCAGTCACTTGGAGACTGAAACCATCTGCTATGAGGAAAAAGAACAGCAATTGGTCAATGACTGTGTCAAAGAGCTACGTGAGTACTGAGCTGTTATTGTTCAGTGTGTGGGTATGTGTTAGGGTTGCACAATATTGATCAAATGTGATATTGATCATGAAAATTGCAATATCGATAAGAATTTTCAATTCAATATTTTTAAACGTACGTAAAACCACAGGTTATTGTAAAATGCATCAAAACATTTTCATAACATATCAAAACAATTGGACTGGTACAACAGTAATTCCAAGCTACCAGGAGGCATTATATTTGGCCACTAATGTTTTCTCTCTATTATGTCATTAGCTTCCTCAGCTTCTTATGTTTTCGGTCTAAAGCACAACTAAGCCAACCAACCAAGGAACGCATCTCTCCTCAAAATAAACTGAATATTGCACATGTTCGCTATATATCGTAATATTGCGATAACGATATTGAGTCGATATATTGCACCCCGTGTGTGTGTAATATACTGTAGATAGATACACACATCAATAATCACTAATATATATGAAGTGATGTCTTGCCTTGCAGGGTGCCACCCTCTGCACTAAACACTGTATCAGTTTTAACAGGGCTGATTGGTTGGCTTCTCCTCAGGCGATGCCAACCTGCAGATGTCTAGCCTGGCCGAGGAGCTGGCCAGGAAGACAGAAGACGCATCCCGACAGCAGGAGGAGATCACGCACCTCCTCTCCCAGATAGTGGACCTCCAGAAGAAGGCCAAGTCGGTATGGCTGTGCCCCCTTGTCTCCCTCCATCCCCACATATATGTTCCACTTCTCTCACTATCAGCTGTTCTCTTCGCATTGTAATTGAGCTTTACTGCTACTACTTGTATTGGTGGTATTGTCCTAATGTGTTCATATACTGCAGTTACTTGTTTGCTACTGCATCTTTTGCCTCTGCCCATGTACAGTATTATGCTGTGAAAATGTGCCATCTCTTGCCTCTGCTCTTGTCCATGTAGTATGCAGTTGAAAATGAGGAGCTAACCCTGCACCTGGGAGCTGCCAAGGATGCCCAACGACAGCTCACCGCTGAGGTGAGGAGTCCATTGTGACAGCACTGCTCGCAGATCACACTGCACTAATCCCCCATTAACAGAGCTAGTTGTCATATACTGTGTAGGTAATGGACATGGAGTGCTCTGTGCTGCTTAATTTTCTTTCAATTAACTTTCAGCCCCAATCATACTTTACCTGTAACATGCAGCAAACTGCTCCCCCAAACGTTATAATGTCTTACGGCATTAATGAATAAACTTCTTATCTCCCAGCATTAAGACTTCCCACATGTCAATGTATGTGGTTAATAGCTGCTTTAATACGTATAACATATGAAATGACCTACATCTTGCATTCCAATACTACATATACAATGGCCACTGTACTATCACGTTGCAAAGTGATTTGCTGTAACGTTGATTGACTCGTGTTTCCCCGTTCTTCATTTGACCTTAACCTGTTCTCCTCTACCAGCTGCGGGAGCTGGAGGACAAGTATGCAGAGTGCATGGAGATGCTCCATGAGGCTCAGGAGGAGCTCAAGAACCTACGGAACAAAAGTGTGCCGCAGGGCACGAACAGACGCTTCCATTCCCTGGGCCTCTTCCCTATGGTGAGGGGGGGGGGGGGGGTGACTAGTACTGGAGGTATAATGCTGTGTTGTTTAAGATGATGCTACATTCAGTTTACTCCACCATTTTGTCTTCTCCACACAAATTGTGGAGTCACATTCCTTTCATCTTTATCATGGCTGACCCATGTATATTTAATGGCTGGTTTGCAGAAGCACAGCCTGGTTCTGCAGGTCATTGTAAGCTAAATGCCAAAGTAAATGTAGTTTATTTAGCTGTTAATCACGTTACAGGCTGAATGTACAGGCGCAACTTTCACATGGAAACAAACCCCCTAAATGTGTATATATATACTGTATATATTCTTAAGTATTCTAGTGGTCACAGTGATGAGTGTTTACAGTATACATACAGTAGATATGATGTAACTGTCACACCGGAATAAACGAAATATCCCCATTCTACAATTTTGACCTTCTTTGTTATTCTAAAATTAGCTAGGTAGCTGATGGTGATTTAACTGACAGTGCTTTTGAAGAGTCCAAATTCAGTTCATATACTGTACATTATCTTACGATTGCGTAAGGTAATGATTGTTTTGGTTTTACTCTCTGCCTGTCCGTCCGTCCAGGACTCTCTAGCAGCAGAAATAGAGGGCACCATGAGGAAGGAGCTACAGATGGACGACCCTGAAGTAGAAGAGCAAAAGTATGTGCAAACACGCCGACATGCGATCAACAACCTTAACAGTCGGCTGCAACATTTGCTGTTGAATGTGTGCATCCCTTTAATTGGATGATATAGTTGGTGTGTGTGTGTGTCTTCCCAGGCTTCACCCAAAGAGAGTGTTCCAGACGGTGAGGAACCTCAACCTGATGCGTCAGCAGCGCTCGTCCCTCAGCCCCTCCCCTCTGAACATCCCAGGCTCCAATCAGACGTCGTGCCTCACCTCCGGGCGCTCCAGCAGGGTGGGAACGCCACACTGCAACTCCATGTACGGCAGCGAGACGGGGAGCAGCTGCATCCTGGACAACAAGACGGCCAGTCCTGACGATGGGTAGGAGTGGCATGGCTTGGCAGAATGCATGTTGATTGGCTCAAGTGTTTGGGTATCCATAGTATTCCATGACAATCCTTTGCCCGCGGCCATTTTGTAGACATAGAACAACTAGAGGGCTCAGTAATTTGTAGTTTGTTAGATCTATACAGTGTTGTCAACACAATTGCTAAACTATAAGTTTGATTTTAATATTAAATGCTAGCGTAACTAATGTCAGTGTAGCCTAATTCATTCGGAAAGGATACAAAAAACTGTTTTAATGAATTGGAGATTGGGATCCATGTGAAAAATACCTGATGTGAGCCATGACAGGGCAACATCTGGCAACGTTGCCGTTTAGCTACTGTATTAGCTACCGTATTTACTACAACTACAACTATTTAATCTGTGAATGGATCAGTGAAATATTGACTTTTACAGCATTAACAAACATCGCCTGATGGTTTATTTAAATTATTTTTATTTTATAATTTCAATTTAATTTCATGTCAAGTCAATTTATTTTATATAGCTCTTAATAACATTACACTCTCAAAAGGGCTGTACAGCCTACATTTCACATGGAAACAAACAACACCCCCTTAACCTGCTCCTCTCCTTTCATCATTTTTTTAAATTCTTTTTATGTGGGTTTTTGTCAAGTAATTTTTCTATGTCCCTGTGTTTTCGGTAGTGCAAGTAAACTGCATTATGGCTTGTTACTTTGTCTTTCTCATTGACGGTTGTGGCAACGGATCAGGTGTTTCCTTGGCATTTGTTATTGTTGTGTTGTGCGTCTGTGTTTTTGTTGAGCTAGTGTTACTAAGCAGCAAGCAAATAATGGAGCCCAGTGACCCCGACAGATTAGCTGTGAAAAGCTAAGCGCTGTTGCCTGTACTGGTTTTGATTGTACTGACCAGCATGCGATCACCAGTGGAGAGGCTGATTAAGTGAAGATCTCATACAGTTCTGTAATGTGCGTCACCGTCCATACATCCCGGTCCACACTCCACATCTTATTAAAATACGTCAAACGTGAATTGTCTCTTAAAGGTAGTAGTCAGTCATTCTGGAGAAAGCTTGTTGATATTTGAACTTGGATCATAACATTAACAAAAACACGTCTCCCTTCAATGCCTCAGCGCCGCGGCAGATATTGGAAACACATTGCGAAATCTAGGATGTTGATGTTGTTTGTGTGTGAAGCGGTTTGTGTTCCTAGTGTTTACGCAGCCAGGGCTGTGTAGAAGTACACACGGAGGATGTTAAGACGGCAGACCGTGAGATTGGTGATTTTGACAAAAGGTATTTTGGCATACAATTGCTTACTACCTTTTAACTTAGGGATGTGCAATTCATCAAACACTAATCGCATTTTTGATTTTGGCTCCTAACATCAAAAAAACAATGCAATCGCACACACACTTTTGCCCCTCCTGAGAAACTTCAACAGGAGAAGTATTAAGATCTCAGAAATAAATCACAGACGCAGGTGTTTTTTCCCATTCAAAACACACTACAACCCCCCCCTTCCCCATCTCCTCACAGGTCGGGGGACTCCAACAGGCGGCCCCCCGGCACTCCGGGGAACCCCGGCGGTCGGGACCTGGAAGCGGCCCTCCGGCGTCTCTCCCTGCGGCGCGACAACTACCTCTCCGAGCGGCGCTTCTTCGAGGAGGAGCGGGAGAGAAAGCTGGCCTACTTGGCCGAGGAGGAGGCAGGCGGGGGAGACAGTGTGGAAGGCCCCGGCACCCCCGCCGAGAGCCTGCTATCGCTCTGCACCCACCCGTCCCTCGGCAGCGTCTGGTCAGGCTACTCCTTCTCCATCAGGTCCTACCTGCCGGAGAAGCTGCAGATCGTCAAGCCGCTAGAAGGTGATTATTGTCCTCAGGGACAACAGCACAGCCAACGTCACAGTGGCAATGAGAACGTAGCGAATCCCCACCGTAATCTAAATCACTTGATCCAGAATGGGCACCAAAATGACACGCGGCCCCAGGGGACTAGTCACAAGTATGACAGGGCCCTGCAGAGTCACCCACCAGAGCCTGAGCAGCATGTTTTTCAACGGCCCACACAGAGGAGCTCTGGGTATCTGGTGCTGACCAGGCTGAGTGTCCAGCCCCAGTGCTCAGCTCCCCTGGCCTTAGTGAGCGGCCTGCTGGAGGCCCTGGATCACCACCAAGGGAGTTCAAGTCTCCAGCACTCCTTTTACTTTAGACACACCCAGCCACGCTGCTGGTTTGAAATATAACATTTCGCACTTATTTACAGTAACGGGCACTTTATTATTATTCATTCAGGAGGCACTGCATTTTATACGTGGAAACTATAAGTATATGTAGATTTGTTTTTACCGGAAAGACCATTCAACATCGTTATAAACTGGGAGGAGTAGTTGGGTTTTGTGTTGTGACACCTAACTAAGACATTAAACTTTGGTTATGTCAGTTTTGGCTGGCATGGAGATTTTATTTATATTTTATTTATATATATAATTTAAAATTTGTGTGGTCTACAAATTTAATCCATAATTAACCAGTGCTGAGATGGATAGAAATTTGTAGGGAAAATAGATTGCCTTCTTCTGCCATCTAGTGATGAAACACAGAATTGCATTTTAGTTGAAAGTTTCTACCACCATTCATTGTCAATGAATGATATTTAATATCATTCACACATTATCTTCTCACTCACAATTGCCCATATTTAAAATAGAGGATAAAATGTCAAAGATTTTGTTATATCCTGATTAGTTAATGTAAAGCCATTGCTCTATCATTCTGAGTTTCTCTCTGTTTTTTATGTTTAACCCTTTCCTTCTGTTTATCTGGTTTTATTTTGTGAGATTTTGTGAATAAAATCTTACAAAATGTCCTCACCTATCTTTTCTGATTCTTTCTTACTAGCTGCATAGCGCTAATGCTATACTGACACATGCAAAGCGCTTTATGTTTGTGCATGGGACACAGATAGGTGAGGTACTAGGCTCTACCACTCATGTCCAGTTAGTCAGGTCAATGGTGCACATCTGTGTGTGTGCATGCATTTACTGTGTGTGCACATCTGTTTGCATACTGTATGTGTACAGTACGTACTGGAATATCTCCCAGTACACCCATGGTACATTTAGATGCCATCCATCCATCCATCCATCTTCCCCCGCTTATCCGGAGTCGGGTCGCGGGGGCAGCAGCTTCAGCAAGGGACCCCAAACGTCCCTTTCCCGAGCAACATC
>JAODTR010019611.1:0-24981 GCA_025399935.1 Amblyopsis rosae
TATATATATATATATATATATATATATATATATATATATATATATATAATTGGCCAGGCTGGCACACAGCTATGTGAACAGGTGTAGTTCGTAGATAATGGCCACGTCTGTCGGCTAAAGAGCGCGCGCGCGGTGTTAGGTTAGCCAACAGATCGTATATCTGCACTGATAAACTGCATTAGTGCTTCAACACATGTTTACCAGCGTCGCCTGTGCGGCGTAGATGGAGTCAAACAGACCCAAGAGCCCATTTCACGGTAGCGGCTAATGATAAGCTGTCCTCCCATCAAACTCCAATTACCGTAAGACACTGGTGCGCGAGGGGGGGGGGGTGGACAACACCAATAATAGACCTGGCGACCTGAACCTCGGAGAAAATACCGGTTCTTTAATTACAGTGTGGTCATGGCGGAAAGGGGGGGGGGGGCGTTTGTGCAGATGGGACCTGTTTGGTAGACATGATCAAGAAGGGGGGGTTGTAGCATGGGATGTGATGGAAAGGGTTATGCGTACCAATATTGGCGTGCTTGAGCAAGCGGCAGATTCTGGCCTCTCGCTCCAGCTTCTGGTGATCTGGAGACAGAAAAAGAGGGAAAACAACATGAGCAATGACACAATCATGCACACACACACAGATTCCTAGATAACAGCGTGTCTCAGCCTGTCTTGGAAAACCTCTGAAATTCTCCAAATAGATTCCACGTTACTCACATCCAGGGACAGGAATAGCAATAAAACAAACTGCGACTGAGTCATTAGCCAGAGGATAACTAGTACTACATGGTTGGCATCCATCCATCCATCCATGCTAGATGTGGAAACCTTGGTGAATGATCAAGTTGGACAGGAATACAAGCTAGCACAGATATTCTTGACAACACCAGATTTTTAAAAAAATTATTAATTTACTTTATTCCTAAACATTTTCATAGCCCACTGTTTTCCTCACATTATTATTTCATTATTAAACAGCTATATTTATAATTCTCAATATGCATCAATATAAAACAAAATTGTGCACAGCAATAATAAGTGGTTCTGTCATCTGCCAACACTAAACTATATAGCCTACTTAGAATGACTTAAAGAAACATGCATCTCACAGACACAGCCACACACACACACACACACTCATTTCTCAGATATATGGTTATTTAGGCTGTCTGAAGAGCCCTGGAAGGGCTGTACTATTTAATAGAGGAAACATACCTTTTTGAAAATGTTGTATAAATAAAACCTATTGACAATGTGGAAAACAAGAAAGTCAAATTTGACCTCGGGTCTGACCTAATCTGTGACTCATTCCACTGTGACAGCCAGTGATGCAAGGCATGTTTAGCACAAAGGGGAAAAACAGTTAGTGAAACATACATCTCAACCGTACACTTCAAAAGCAACGCTTAAGAAATGCTTGACGCAAATGCTATAAGTTTCAGTAATATCTGCTCCCCCAGTTATGTCCATTATTCAAATACTTAAAGATGAATCAGTACTCAAATGTGACGAGGAATGGGAACAGCACAATGGAATGTTCATTTAGAGACACCATAGCAACTAGTGTTTTGCAACAGAAAAAGGAAAATAAGCTCACAAACCAAACCCACACAACACTAAAAATCACTCCCATTCAATTGGTGAGGCACATTTCCCATTCAAATGAAAAGGACACGAGTGCTGAAATAATATGAATTTTGTTATAGTGACCAGCAACTATTTGAGGTAGCCTATTGCTGCATAGATCCTGGATTTAAGATCAGTGGGGAATAAAATGTATATTTGATATTAAAAGTAGTACAATTAGTAATACTTTGTTTCATGACCACTGACTTATGGTTTCTGTTTAGAAGCCAATTCAGTTTGATATGGTTCCATTTTGGTTTTCCTTCACTACAAAAGCTGAACAGAATCAGAGAGTAACGTATTTCAAGTGTGTACAATACTATACAGTATAGAGGTAAAGTCTCAGGTTCAAACTTGAAGTTCCCAGAAATGTCATGACTTGTCTGTACTTGTTTAACATGTTTCTGTAGACCTTTTTTTGTCTCAGTTTGCATTTAGTTAGAAAGCAATGTAAGGGAATGTTGTTATTACATGCAATGTTACATCTGGCCTACAGAGGGAGTTATGTTTTAAGAGGTAAACAGCCAAGCCAAATAAATGATAAGACTAGATAGAGTGGGGGAAACAATGTTGAAACTCTATTGCTGTCAGCCTTTGTATTCCAGTAATTGAAACCAGGATTACCCAAATTAAAATAAAAAGGTGGTACGTTTATTTGCCAAAAACTTCTGTTAAACCCTTCTTGAATGTGTTTTTGTTTACACTGCTTTTCATTAGGTTTTATCTTAACCTTCAAGCTTTACACTAGCCTTAACACACAAACCAATCAAAGTCAGTCTTCCATCTTCTCTCCTCTAATAAACAGTGAGTATAATCCCAGAGAGCATCACTCACATGTACTCTTACTCCCCCTGTAATCCCAGATATGTTGGGGGCCAGATAGAAATCACTCAGCAGCCAATTGTCTCTCCTTTCATAGGTTCCTAAAGCCAAACCCCACCAATCAGATGTGCCTTTATATGGGCTGTAATCCTTGTTGCCGCGCGGACGCAGGCTTGACTCATGGCAGGCGCTAATCTGTGACTGTACAGGATTGACATTTTACAGCGCTGAGTGGTGCTCACTCAACGGCCCCTGTTGCAGTGCTTCATCTCCCTGCTCAACCCTGGACTTTAGCAGGTCATTTTCCTTCTTCGCTGCCCTCTTTGGAAGGTGTCAACAGATCTAATAGAGGCACATGATGGCCAAGATGTATTATTAGGCATTCACACTAGACGACTAGAATAATAAGGTGATACGATTAAAAACATATCTCCCGACCTGAAAGGGGATTGTGGACTGGTGCGCCATTCACGCAGTATGACTCAGCGTCCGAACCACACATCAAGCCATAACGTGGTCAACCGCCCCTGAACCAGCAGAACAGACTGTGTGGGGAGCGTGAGTGAAACCTCAGCCATCAGGGGGGTTGTGCCGGCCGCGGTACAGCCCGGAGGTGGCCCATTTAGCAAGGCCCAGTTGAGCGACTGGGAAACGGAAGCAGCAGCTATTTTCAACGCCGACCCAGACCTTCCCCAATCCCACCCTCCTCTTCATGAAGCACATCTGTTCCCTCGGACGCCTGCAGGTCCAGTCACCGCAGAGGCCCCTTCTAATTGCAGATAATAAGCGACGACGCTCCCAGAAACAGGAAGCTGTACCAGGCCGCCCTGCTCTCACGTCACAGCGGTGTGGAGCGGTGTGTGTGTGTGTGGGGTGTCGTTGTTAGGCAGCTTCTGAAAAACTGTAACCTTTGACCTCATGACACTGACACAAAGTCGCATGGTTTTAGTTTCCAATGGGGAGCAATGGGAGTTGTTGCCAGGAGACTGAGAAAGAGACCCCCCCCTCCCCCAAATCCCGCCCGTTTTATTTGAGCTTTTAAAAAAGGGAATGACGCAAACAAACCAAGGCGGCGGCGGCAGGGAGCATTATCACATAAGGAAATGTGTTTGTGTGTGTTGGGCGGAGGGTATTTGCCAGACACGGATGCGGTGTCAGGAAAAGCCAGCAAGGCAGTATGGGAGAAGCTGGGGGGGTTGGGAACAAGACAGAGGCTTCTAGCAGAAGCAACACAGCGGGAAACACCCTCATTATCACTAGATTAGCCATTTCAGAGAGCCACACTGTGCAAAAAATAAAATCAATCAGAGCCTTGTTTACTCCCACACGGTATCCACTCAAGAGATCCAATGCTTGCTCTTCTCCTCTTAGACGAGGGACAGACGTTCTGGCAGGTTTCAGACAGTGGGAATGATTGGCAGGTGCAATGATTAGAATAGCTTGAGCTGGACTTGCTGTAATGATCTCTAGCTCCCTGAAGACGAGCAGGCAGTCTAAAGAGATGGTCCAAAGACTAGGCTCAGGCACCGCTACGCTAGCTCATGAATAAGCTAATAGGTTAGCCGTGCTGGATTCCCGCAGAGGAGCTTCTCAGTCTCAGTAAAAAAAGGTTCAACTTCGCCTCTCTGGCAGTAGCATACGAGTTTATAGCCTACCTAATGAAAAAGGACAGCCACTTCTGATGTGGTGTGCAGGATTTGTGCTCATAATTCGTGCAAAAGATTGAAAGATGATTGGTCGTCAGCTAGCGTACAGCCAACCGTATCATGGTAGGCGACAGCGAAGTGAGTGATAAGGAGCAGTAAACTATTTTGTTGTTTCGTTTTGCTATCGTTAGCCTTACGTTAGCATAGTGTGTTAGATTTACAGTGTGATAGATGCAGATTGCCAGCCAGGGCACGATTGTATCTGCATCTGCACGCGGGAGAGAGAGATAAAGGTGATCTGATCACAGCAATTCGGCAAGCCTTTAACGGAAAGCGTATTACGCAGTGTTACAGTAGATATTTATAACTTTGAATGTTTCTTTGCCACTTTTTTTAATCCCTGTGCGCGTGCTGTAACCAGGCTACACGTGTCATGTGTATGAGTGCACATGATGCACACTAAGCATTTGTTTTGGCCTGAGATGTGGAAGTCATATAGAGGCACTTTTAATGTGCAAGACCAACTGACACAATGTTCAGCTAGGAGGGAGAAAAGTCTAAGTGACAGTTGGAAAACATCATTGGAGAACAGTAAAGAGTCAAGGTGCAGAGGGTGTGCGCGCATTTACACAGCACACAGGTCTGCACGTCTGAATTTGCGTCAAAATATAGAAAAAGTTCAACTCTTTTTCCTTGTAAAAGAAAACAGTTCTTAATAACAGATTAGGAGAATAGTACTCCCTTAAATATCATCAAAATGCCCAATTGTTTAGCAAAAAAAAAAACAACACATTGGCTAGTGTGTTCGTGGGGAGAATTGTCAACAATGGAAGGTTTTGCATAACATACAAATGCTCATGGCCAAGGCAAAAATATATCCAGGGAAACAGGAGCAGAAAGGAGTGGAATATATGTTTGAGTGCACAATTAAAAACACACATTTGGCCCAGTTTTCCATGTTTTAAAGTGGAGCGTTTTCAGTTACAGCTATTCATTTCCCATCATGCACAGCAATAACTAGCCAACCCCTGGCTGTCCTTATCAAAAACATACAAAAGGTGTAGGCTAACCCAGATATAACACACACACACACAGCCAACTGCACACTCACAAATAAAACACACAAAGAGTCTTTATTAACTGCAGGTGTTGTATATGTGCAATGAGAATTTGAGAAATATATTTTTGAAGTCCCTGTCAATTTTGACATTTGTATTTGAGAGAAAGGAGTTGAGCACAGCAGGACTCTCGTCAGTCTCAATATCGCAGAACGAGGTTTAAATAAAGAGCACAGAGCAGAGAATGTAAATGGAGGTGAGAGACACACAAAGAGAGAGAGAGGCAGAGAGAGAGAGAAGTGGGTGGCAGCAGGCTGCTGCTGATGAGATATGGAGGGAGGTGGCCAAAAATAGCTCTGCTATGAAAATCACATCACATCTCTCACACACACACACCAACACACACACCAACACACGCACACGCGCACACGCACACTCACACACACACACAAAAGAAGCAGCGTTCAGTGATTTGCTGCCATGGCCGTGGGCTCAGAGCAGGCCAACACCGCTGCTAACAGACAGCACATCTGACTGACAGGTGGATAATACATCCCAGAACCATTTATCGCCATGACTACCCCATGTTTGAAAGGGGACATTAAGCAAAATGCTTGTGGTGCGACAAGTAAACGGCACTATATTGGACAACAGGGAAAAATTATTTAAAATAAATAATGTATTTAGACACACACACACACACACACACACACACACACACACACACACACACACGTCAACCCGCATGCATATTTGACAGCTTGTCAACTTCACGAGCAAACTTGTGCCACATCAGAGGCACAGCAGCTCTTGGCAGCTCCGTATGATGTGTGATGGTGGAGTTGGGGCAAAAAAGACAGCATAAAGAGCTGTGAAAACAGTTTGACACTTGTCTCGCCGAGCGGCTTCTTCGTTCTGGCTTTTGGAAGAGTGGCGGAGCCCGCAAATAGCAGGGCTGTGCTGCAGACTGCTAAACACGCGTTACAGTAGCGGAGGTTTGGCAACAGCCTGCTGCGGTCAAACAACAACTGTAGTGTTCCCACATGCATCTGACGAAACACGACAAAAACATAGTGAGACTTTGTTTAAATGGTCAAAGTCAAGTCTTATTCACTGTTGTGGTCTTACAGGGATTTTGTACGCTCACATTTCATGCAGGAAAATCAATGACGTTCTAGTTGGCAAACTCCCATAAATGGAAAATGTCAGAAGGCCAGGAAAAGTGCATTTTACATATTAGATCATCTGGGTGTAGGCTGTAATGAAAAAGTCTCACAAAGACAAAAGGTTCCTTGTTTCCCTCCTCAAGTGGCTTGGATAAAATCATCTGCTCAATGACCTAATGCAATAGAGTATAGCCACAAAGAAAATAAACCCTCCAGTGAACAGACCGACTCCAACAAGCCAGCCGCATCAACGGCATAACAGTCCAAGTCTGAGTATGCGCACAGTAAGTAGACATGGAGTAGACTGGCGCTAAAACTCTTCCTGTGTAAATAAGGCGAAGAAATAGCGGGAAAAAAAACAGCTGGTCCTTTACCTCTGTCTGTCTGCAGCAGCTGGGCCAGTTCATATCCTGTTTACCGTCACGCCAAGCGTACGATCAAGTCAGTTATATCAAGTTGAGGAGACTCACAGACAGTCTAACGCAGAGCAATATGCCCCCGTGAAAAGAAATGCATGCAGCCGTGCTTGATCCCAGGTCATCGCTTTCATTATTCCATCACTTATTGCCTTAACCCAGGTAACCTTGTATTGTAAAGTAACATGTATTAGAAGAACCATATTCATCTCACTCTCTCTCTCACACACACACACACACACACACACACACACGGATTGACCAGCCAGAGGAGTCACGTGGGGGGCGACAGGCTTGGGTTTGTGACATACAGAGTCAGACGGAGGATGATGATGATGGGGCCGTTTCTCCAACATCAAACGTTCAAGGGTCATTCCTAACTGATTATTGCATACTGCCTATTATTGTATTGTGGGGATTTGTCTTGACACACGCACAAAACAAACAAAACCTGTGTGGTTGATATGTTTTATTATATTTTGCGAGAGGTTTGCAGAGGTTCTCTCTGGATACTGAAGCTATTTAACACACAAACGGCTGACTGGCTCTATTGGGTCTCCAGACTGGAAAGCAACGTTGCCCTGAATGCACATTTGGACAGTGAGTGGGCATCACACCACACAGCCAGCTAACTACAGTGACTGTAAGACAGCGAATGATATCCATCTTCCCCATACACGCCACGCCATGTTCATCCCTTTTGTAAAAAAAGAAATAAAAATAATAATCAAAACACCATTCAGCGTAAGCAAACCTTCCTAGAGCAAGACATTTATGTAGGCTAAACAGAAAGCAATAAGACATTCCTCTGTGCAACACAGTGCTTGTGCTATGGGTTCAATGCATCCCCCAGACATGGATGAGCACCTTGTGCCTGCTGGTTGACTGGGAACAGCAGCGACCCTGGGTGACGGAACCCCACCACCGCCAACCCCCTTTCCATTGAGGAAAGGCAGCACCGAACACCCCCCCCCTCGACAGTGTTCAGAGAGGAGCTGCAAAACATGGGAGGAGGAGAAGTGCGATTTGTATATTAAGACAGGAGAGATGAATGAATGAATGTGAGCAAGGAACGGGGAGGAAAGACACCAAGTGAGATAAAAGAACCTGTCCATGTTGTGCATACAGCTCCAGTACCAAAGAACACTTTCCTATAAACGCTGCCATGTTATTCAGAGGCGTAGCACTGAAGCTCTGTGGCTGGTGTCACGCCTCAGCTTGGCTTCAGATCACCATCACAAGCTACAGTACGTATCCAGATATACATCAGGGGCATGCGAATTATAAGCAGACATCAACTGTCAACAACAACAGTTTGAGTACAGAAAAAGGTCCTGAGACATCGACATGGGGAAAGAACAAACAAATGAATAGAAGATCAAACAGCTGGAGAGAGCGGAGTGAGTCTCCCAAGCTCACCACACAGGAAGTGACACGCTTTTAACTGCATGCATTTCCCTCCACTTTCTACAAGTCTGATCCTGCACGTCACCAACAGAGTAAAATGGAACTGCCCGTAATATACGTACACCCTGTACATATCACATTCCTGTCTCTATGAAACACTGATGCGCGCACGCACGATATATACAAAATGTTTAGCATTATTAATGTGACAAATCTGTATATTCTATGGCTATGTTTTCATGCACACAATATTACGGTTATTGACCCGATTTTCGAAAATGACAATAAAGTGTTTACATGTCTACTTAAAATGTAAAGTCCGTTTACATGTAGCTGTAGGCTATATTTTCCGATTTATACGTCCTAAAGCTATGCCCTTTAAATAACTTATCTAGAGAGGAATTGCCCTACTTTTTAAAGTGCATTATGTTCTAAACTTTAAAGAATCGAACATTGTGCTATTTTGGAAAACAATCTTATCGTAAACAGGCAAGAGACCCAATGCTGTAAAATGCAGTAAAAACCCCACTTGAGACTCATCCCAAATCTGCTGTATAAATGTTCCTAAAACCAGAATAATATCGTCATATCCAAGGTGTTTTTAAATAAAAAAATGCATTTGGAAAAAGTCCTAATTCATAATATCCAAACGGAATATTGCCATTGTCGGAATAATAGAATAATAATGTGCATGTAAACGTATCCTACTGTATGTAAAGACATAGCGCACTAAATGTGTCCTGCGCAGAGAGAACGGTGTTTTTTAAATGTATTTAATCCCATATACATTGGATCTTTTGTCCCACTTTATTTACAGCCAGGATAAATGTCAGGCAGGCAGGCAGACAGACAGAGCAAAGCCTGACATTTATCCTGGCTGTAGATAAAATGGGACAAAAGCCAATTTTTTAAAATATTTTGAAGAAAAAAAAAAAACTATGTGGATACCATAGGATACATGGTTGAGATGCCATTGAAATAGCATTAATTAGTTGATTTCTAGTCATGGTTTCAACATTTCAATATTAATGGAGGGTGCAAACTCATGTTTATTCAATATCGGCGTTCAACATTGACTCAATGATGTTACCGTTGACGGTGCAATGTTGATTCAACAAGAGTTCATTGTTTGCTATCAAATAAGTTTTCCCAAAAAAAAAAATCACTACAAGTTCACATCACGTTGCTCGGTCCGGCTGAACTGGGCTTTCCTAGTTTTTCTTAGCAACCTAGCAATTTTCAAAATTAATGCTTCGGCATGGCACTGCATATATTCAAAGGACACCAAGCGCCGGGCTGCCTTCCAGCATCTTCCTAGTCACTTGAAGTTCAGCTGCACATTATCCATCGTCTGCCAATACGTATGAACACAATGAAACTGTGTAAAAATAAACACCAAAAAAAAAGTTTATAAAATAAATGAATAAATCATGACATGTTCTTATGAGGGCAGCACAGACTCAGCTCAGTTTTTTTCCAAACAGAATAAATTAATCGTTTTTTTGTTGTGTTTGGAATTGTTGACCAGATGCGACTCATATCAACCACAGTGAGTCACACAATGTGCTTATGCGGGTTCCTGTGTGGGGACTAGGTAGGACATGGACAGTGCCTTCAGCCACCACAGGCTGGGGCTGCTCACAGCTCATTAGCTGCTAGCGCTGAAAGCCCTTTGACCTCACAGCAGGGCACTCGCCTCCTCGCCACGCACACGCACGTCTAATGTTAGGACGTAGTATACACAGTGTACTTGGCAGCAATGGATTGATTCTTTGCTCATTAAAAAAATATGGCAATTTATGAGAGGTCATGGTTATTCTAAAATGTCACCGTTTAGAGAATGAGGTGGCAAATGGTTGTGAACGTGTGTGTGTGTGTTCCAGACACAAAGTGCTAGGGAACACACACACATGCTTCTCACTGAGCTGAGCTTTCTCACCTCTCTTCCATCTCT
Source organism: Amblyopsis rosae (assembly GCA_025399935.1). Lineage (NCBI taxonomy): Eukaryota > Metazoa > Chordata > Actinopteri > Percopsiformes > Amblyopsidae > Amblyopsis > Amblyopsis rosae. Next base: position 10,090 of record JAODTR010019611.1, read on the forward strand.
CTCTCTCTCTCTTCCATCTCTCTCTCTCTCGATTCCCTGACCCGATTCAGTGAGGCATGGGCTTGCTCCCAACCCCAAGTGACTCCCAAACCATGATGGGCTTTGGGATCAGTCCCAAGCAAAAACGGAACGGCATTAAAAAAAAATAATAATAATAAAAAAAATAAAGCCTTTAATGTTTTTACTCATATGGAATTATGCGTCATTATCGCTTTCATGTTTCATTTGTTTTGTTAATGTAGCTCATAGAATTATATGTCATTATTGCTAGTGTTTCCCTCGTTTTGTTAATGTAGCAGTCCTTGGCTTGGTTCCCATAGAGAAACAGATTGTTGTTATACAGGTTACGCATTTGACAAAACAAAGTAGAAACTAGAAAGTGAAGTTTAATAAATTCTGATCAGAATATCAAATATGAAATGTTAATCGCACGATTAGAAAATATAGGAAAAGGTTCGGATTCAGAAAAGGCTGGAATTCCCTTTTAGTCTCATGCAAGTAATTGTAGAATGAATTATATCCCAGTGAATGTGTGTGATCTCTGCTACCCTGGGGACGTGCGTAGCTGGGACACATAAGCCTTGCCTGACACTTCCGATGCTCATTCCCTGATTAAAATGGAAGATGCACAGCTGTGGAAAAAGCATGATTGTGCAAAACAGATGAGGCGTTTCATCCTGCAATGTGTACACCAACATATGTTTCAATTCACAGACACGTAAAGCCCCTCTCTAGTATTATCTTGCGCTAGCTAGGCTATTCCACCCTGGCCGGCCATTAAAACACCATGCTTCACATCCTGTTGTGGGCTGCCCTGCAGAGGAAATTCCTCAAGATCAAAATAACATCCTCCGGCAACGCAGGTGTGAAAGTATGCAGTTTGCTCACCTTACTGAAGTTCAATGTCACTTTAGATACATGCTCCTCAATTGCATCAAAAACATCCCGTCTGCGCGCATGCACACACACACACACACACACACACAAAACTACTTTATAATAAAAGAGTCATTCCATGAAAAACCAAATTTCTTGTTTTTGAAAATAGTCAAATCGTTGTGACTTTGAGACTTACTGGGCCTTTCAAAGTGGACTGTTACCTTCCCAGTCTGTAATGGCCATAGAAGGAAAAGAGGCAGAGGCACGCCCCTATGAGGATATGACCACCCAGTCATATAGCATTCAGCAAAATATACAAGCTAAGGAACTGAAGATGTGTGACCACTGCTGCCATACCGATGTTCTGGAAAGGCAGAATGAATGCGCAATATTGACACTTTCAAAACACTGGAAAATTTAAATAAAAAGGGCTTGTGGTTAAAACCAATATGGTTGCACCGCTGTGTCAGAGTAGCAGAGTAACAAAGCCAACTGTAGCCTTTGAGACTTTTCTGAGAACATTCCACATGATCTATGTGGTTCACCTAAGCATGTCAAATATAATGCACTGAGACCTCAAGGAACTGTGTCAACATGTGAAAATGGGTATAGAATGTCAACTTTAAGACAGTAAGTCTGGCAGGCATTCTAGAGAACGCTTGCTAACTTAGAGCTCAAATCAAAACAAACTCCCTCAGAAGCTCCGCCCCACACATTGAAATGCATTGTGAAGCCAATGTTATTGTGAGCGGTGTTCACCACATTGAGTTCCTATTTACAGAGCCAGGGCAATGGTACACTCGTCACACTAGCGAAATGCAAGGAGATATTTGGTGAACTTGACAAAACGTGCATTAGCTTACAAAAGCTGGCTATACCTTAAAAGGAATGTCTCTCTAAAGCAGTCAGTTGAACTGCAGAGGACCCAACAAAGCGTAGCAAAAATAATAAGATCACGTGGCCTCATGTATAGACTCCAAAGAGAAACACACGGTTGGAAATTAGGTTCTTATAATAAACGGGAACCACCACAGAAGACCAGATGGAGGGCAGAAAGGTCAGGACAGAAAGAGGGAAAACCAGACACCAATAACATGATTGGGAGTGGGAGAGTCAACAGACAACACAAAGCGAAAAAAAAGAAAAAACCTCAAACACAGCTGCCCTTGCCTACAATAATGACAGACAAGCCAGTTTGCGTTGGCAGAGAAGAGCCAGGGTCCAAGGCTCGCATCGCCCTGCAGGGAGAGGGACGTCTACTGGGTAAAGATCTGGCATGCTCCGCCTGTGCTCGAGGTGCATTTCATACTTCACTAACGCCGAGGAAAATAGTTTGTTTAATCAGAAATTAACTTCTTGTGCCGTCTCCGCGCCACATGGTGGGAATTGTGCGACAAATTTCCATAAGGTCAGGCGTGATTCCACCCACAGACCTAGTGTTCAAGGCTTACATACACATGCATATCTGGGTGAGTCTCTAAATTACCTAATTGCAATATGTTTATGCTGTTAAACTGCAATTTCTGTGTGCACGCGTATGCATTCAGACTCCCGTTTTGTGCAGTAGACGTAAATGATTCAGCTAAGCGTGTGCACAACATTCACTGCGGAACATATGTTCTGCTAACATCCTGCTGGCTAAGATACGACCCATGCTGCTAGCCTATGTTTAGCTAACGGAAGAATCACAACGCAACATAAACATACAATGTAAAGGCATTTATATACATGGCAGCTGCGGTCTGTCCTACGTTACTTGCTGATGACATCTGAAGCGTTCTCTTGCACAAAATATGTACAGATTTAGAGACTTAAATGGCCTGAGGCCTGAGTTCCATGGTATATGTTCCCTAAGAGGCTGCACTTGTCTCCTGCTCACTCCAGCTGGCATTAATCGTTGCACATCACTTCCTCTCGAGGGATTTCTTGACAGATTTACACTTGCGATTGAGAAGAGAAGGAAGTCAAATGACATAAGTGTGATCCAACCATTTCAGTGTTTTGGGGACAGGGAGGGATGCATGTCCGTGTCTGGCTGCGGTCCTGCAACATTGCCACGAGACTGGGATTATATACGGTATCAGGATTGCGTAAATAAACATGGGACGCTTTCAAATCCTTTGATTTGTCTAATGCATAGCTCGTCCATGGCCAAATGTAAGGTAAATCATCCGTATTTATTAATTAGCTGCTGTTATTTTTGTTCAGTCTTGCCCGGTGACGGAGAGAACTGAAAGCAGGAGACGCCACGTGGCTATGAATGTTGGCGCGTTCTCCTTTAATCAGCCTCAGCGCTGTAACAGATGGACAGAACTGAACATTTATTTTTCCTCATGTATTGGCAGTTTGGGGCAGAACAGAAACTGCCGCCAGCTAACTTCTATATGAAGCCATAAACTGCAATAAACTGTATTTGAAAAGAATATATTAATGCTTGTGTTATTGTTATTACAGACTTGTTTTGGCATCATTTGCTCTTAACGAGTAGTCCTTTAAATAGGTCTGTGGCTTATTAGTGTAACAGAATCTCACCTACACCAGCGATTAACAGCTGAACTCACGGTACAACAAGTTAGGGTATTGGCCATACGAACCCAAGCGCTAACATACGGTACAGTACGGTATTGGCCATACGAACCGAAACGCTAACATACGGTACAGTACGGTATTGGCCATACGAACCCAAACGCTAACATACGGTACAGTACGGTATTGGCCATACGAACCCAAACGCTAACATACCCATTACCCGTACCCATTCATGCGACCAGCCCTCTACCGCCCCACCCCCATCTCTACTGCCCACACCTCCGGTCCTCTGAGTCAGCCCATGGTACTGAGTCACCTCCAGGCAGAGGCGGCCGGTGCGGCACAACCATCAATTAAGCCCTTTCCCTCTCAGCAGCACTCCCACCACCGCCAAGTTAGCGGCTGAGAACCGCATGGATCTACATTTAAAAGAACCACTGTCAAGGTTTGCGGTCTTAGTTTTGCTTACTACATTTAATAATACACAATGCACTGTAAGTGTAATACTTGAAATGCTATTTTTTTAAAGCATTCAAACAAAATGGCATTGTGACCTTTGCCAAATTGAGTCAAAGGTCTGTCATTCTGGAGAAAGCTGGTTGATATTTGAACTAGTTCAAAACCTTCAAAGCCCCTCAATGCTCCCTCAGAAGCTCTGCCCCACACAAACGCATTGCCAAGGCTAGGATAATGTTGTGTCTGCGCCACTTTTGCATGTGTTCCCATTTGCAGCGCTGGTCTGTAGTGGGGACTACAGACCAGACATTAAAAGCACCTCAAAAAGAAAAACATAAAACAAACACCCGACAGCTACATTCGGATATAGCCCTACTGAAACACACAGATAGCACCCCCTTCCTCCACAGCCCCCCCTCTTTCTGCACCGCAGGACCCCCTGGAATTAAGAACACTGGAAGCTCTGGCATGTTTCTACAGGGATTTGCAGCCAAAAAGCCTGCAGACGCTTTGCTCTGTTCGGCTGCATACAGCCGGGCTTAAGCTAGCTACCATCTGTTTGGGGACCGGGCCACACGGCTGCCAGCAAGCACACTGCTGTCACTCAAACATTATTGGTGGCCGTGGACACTGGGTGAACGGAAGGCTGGGGTGATGGACAGCTAGCACCATATGATTTGTGGCAGGCAAGAAGCACCAATGGAAACGCTAAAACTGAGGTGAGACATGACGTAGGTAGATTAACTGTGCCTGTTGTGCCAACATTGTGCACGGCCGTAAAGAAAATCCATTTTAACCAATTCATAGGAAATGCTTAAAGTGCGCACGCACACACACACACCAAAAGTAATGTCTTAAATTGAGAAGTAATGACATCGTATCATGAATCTAGAATTCTGTCCTGACTCGGTTCTTACATTCCAAAGCACCAAACGATTGTAAACACTTCCCAATGGAGTATTGCCAGACCATATTCACAAGGTTACCAGGTTAGATCAGATCAAGGCTACTGGCAAGGTAAACTAAACACATTACAGCACAAACACCACTGAATGTACCTTGCGTTACCCTTACACAGAAGACCTTCACGTATAACCTTTTTTTTTTTAAGTCTTCATAGGCCTCTGTAAGTTACTCTCTCTAAGAAATTCCATTTCGTCTATTCCGCACAAGTATTTAGCCGGTTTGACAGGTCATGGAAATGGTAACCGTCGCCCACACATGCCTCTGACAATCTCAGAACGGAGAACTTATTTCTATGCCTCTTTCATTCAGTCTCTCGCCCTCCCCAGTTCATTTACATGTATCCTCTCCTGTGCTTTCCTGAGAACATCTTGTACCCACACAAGCGTCTGGCCACGTTCAATTTGTATCTTCACTGTATTGTCTTCGCTTTTTTTCTTGTGAGAGGAGGGGGGGGGGGGGCACCCCCTCAACAACTTAGCAGCAACAGCATCATTGTTTCACAGAAGCCACCAGTCAAGAGTTCAATGATACAAAACAGACGTTCTATTCAGCCAACAGACTAATAGAGGTCAATAGGGATGGAAATGAATAATATCACATCAGGCTTTTGCACAGCACATTCAAGGGGCTTCATTATGCTTTCCAAAAGGAAGCCAAGTTAGTGTTGACAATCAAGTGTAGAAGACTGAGACTCTTCAGTTTCCTTTCATCTTCAGTCATTTCATCAACCCTTCCTTTCTTCACGAGGCCTCCATTTCCTCTGTCTGTCTGTCTTCATGGTGTCTGCTCTGCTCTCCTCTTTGATCAGTGAACATCTTCACCGTGTCCTACAACCCTGCACTCTGTCAGAGAAGCTTGTCCCCCGAATGCTCATCAGTGCTATTGTACATTAAATAAACAGATTTAATTACATTGGTGCCTTTATAGTTCGTGCCTCAACAACAAAAGGGGATTCATTTTCGTACTACGCAAATGTGAAAGCACGAGTTGTTGAGAGTGGGATAAAACAGAACAGTGAACCTGGACACAGACACCCCCCCCGCCAACCACCGATTGCAGTTATTTTACAGTGTAAAATAAACCGCAGATCTCTCACGCGGGGTCTGTTCTCACGCTGAGTCACGTCAGGTGCAGACAGCCGATGAATGCAGTCGGCTCTCACATCCTCTTGGACCGCCAATAAGAGATGTGGAGAGGCTTGAGACAGGCGGAACAGGGAAGCAGGGAACCGTCAAAGTCCCTATAGGGAAGTCTCGCCACTCTGCAATGATCTTTAAACTTCCTGACTTTTATTTAGAAAGTACGCCATGGCATTAATAGGGAGCGGGCCATAATCAATATAATAATCGCTCTTTCAGTGATCATTGAGACATGACGATCGTGAGTCAAATCTGATTAAAAAATAAATAAAAAAATCTTAAAACGTTTGGTGATTTTGCCCGAAAATAAGGCTTAAAAAGCTTTTTTTTTTGCCAATTTGAAATTCATGGCTAACATGTGCGGGGGAGAGAGAGAGTGTAATAGGGAATTATTAGGACCAGATTTTAAAAAAGTACCGTCAATTGTCTGAATCTCAATTTAAAATTCATTATGCAGTGCGCATTACTCCCAGAGCTCATTTTCTTTCTGAAAGAGTCACCGAGTCTGAGCAAAACCCTCATTTTGAGTACTGAAAAGCATTTCCCCCCCTTTCCTCTTCAAGGGTGAAAACCCTCTCTGCCACTGTAGGCAACTAATAATGCCTGCCATTATGTCTGGACCGTGTATGCATGTATGTATGTGAGACAGACAGACAGACAGACAGACAGATATATATATATACACACACATGCACACACACACGAAAGAGATAGTTGCCAGTATTGTATACAGACACCGCAAAGTCATTTCAAAATATAGAACATTTTATAAAAAATGTTAAATAAAACAAACTCAGGGTACCGTCTGTCTGCATGATGGGAGCACCCATGTCTGTCTTTCTGTCTTGTCAAGCTAGACAAAGGGCCCCAATTAAACAGGTCCCATAGTCCCCTGGGTGGCTGGCCTACTTGGATAAATTGAGGATTTAGACTGAAGCTCAGGGGAGTGCCCCGATTTATCCACCCATTCCACTGCCAGGCACAGACTGGGGGGCGGTGGACGCCATCCCTCAGGACAGAGACGCCTCGATACTCCTTCATACGAAGTCACTCGTTTTGAAAAAGGCACTTGTACTGCTGCAGATAGTATCAGCTCAGAGTATCAGACATTAAATACTACAAAATGTGTAAACGCACGCGCACACACACCAATAAGATAAAGAGGGATTCCATTCCAACAATCAGCTGGGCTACAAGTTTGTAAACTCACTTTCAATGAGTCCAGTTGATGTAAAAATGTTGCAGGTTGACTGCTCTTTAGGGCGGGAAGGGGGGGGATCCAGGTGTGCAATTCCTGGTTTCCGGCACGATTCCCACTGGCCCGGGTGGGAGCTAATGAACGAGGTTTGGGGGGGGCGAGAGAGAGAGAGAGACAGAAATGTGGCCAGGTCTGTGATGATTGCCTCTTCTCGTCTGCTCCTACGCTTCATGCCGTTTCTCCGCCGCTGATCACACCGCCGTCTCCTCTGATCAGCTATTTTTAGTCTGCCAGTGTGCAGCCGTCCGCTACTGATAGCGTGGGGGAAGGAGGGGGTGCATGGCACAAATAAACACACGCGCACACACACACGCACACACAATGGTCGCACAAACAATCGGCGGGTGCCGGTCGCGCATGAGGTTTTCGGACAGGGCCGGCGCAAGTGTTCACGGGACGAGCAGTTGCGCTTGCAAGGGAACTTCCGCTCGCGCACAATGCCACTCTTATTTGCCAAGCGCGCGTGTAAACAACAGAAGAGGCCAGGGAGATAAGATAAAATGGGGGCAAACACAGCGCTCCATCTGCTCCTTGTCTCTACCGAGTGCTGACACGCACACAATGACTCCACACAAAAAACAAACAAGTGGGGCTGGACAGAAAAAGCGTAGAATTGTGTGTCTGTGCTGAGTGCAAGCATTTGCAAGTATGGTTGGCCCTTGCTGAGGCTGAACAGGAGTATTGCCATCATCTAGAGGTATTAGTCTATGAGTGGGTGACAATTAAAATAGAACACGGTGCATGTGGGAGCACGCACACACCTGTGTGAGTCAAATCATCGGGGTGCCATGCACCCATTTAAAACCTGTGCACTCCATTACACTGTAATTAGGTGCCCCATTCAATGGCAGGGGGTGGAACTGAGGGAATGGTGGGAGGGGCTAAAGGTGGAGGCTGCTGTGAAGTGTATATGTGGTCAACCTGGGGCCCTGTAATTAAGACTGTGAGAACAAGACATGGCCATCTGGTCTGGAGTGCATTCTGGAACCATACACACACAGCTCATTCCTTCCTGCCACTATCCCGCTCAGTTATGACCCAGTGTGCCTGCAACCTCAGATAGAAAGCCCATTGACGGCACCGCAGCTTTCTAGTGTACCTCTTCATTTAGTGCACGCAGACACACAGGCCTGTGTGTGTGTGTACACACAATTCAAGAAGATAGCGAAGAGCTAGCTACATGACCAGGAGTAACACACAGAGGGCCAGAAATGGCTCAACTGAAATGCAGTAAACGGACAGCACTGTTCCCTGCCTACAGCAGCTCAATGTGGTGGAGGAGAGAGTTTGGTTGGAACTGCTTCACGCCGAACAAAGCCTGGGACACACTTTGACACATTTATTACCCCCACAAACTATGTTTAGCTTGCCTTTCTTCTTTGTTTCCATGGGAATGAGCTTCTTCCACGCTCAAGTGCCGCTGTACTTTTACATAAGGCTGCAGTCGAGGCGGTCGGGACCAAAAACCGCAGCTAGCTAGCTAGCTCGCTCTTCCCCACAGCCTGTTGCGTTTGTCAACACAGTGTCAGTAGGTTGGCGTGCCACCACCACTGCCCTAGATTCCCCTATAAGGGCCCATACTGTCAATGTACAAAGAAAAAGAAACTGGAGTTTTTCACTTCAGTGGTTTTGCATGTTGCATGCTGGGATGTTTATGTTGAAGTGTGTGGAAGGGGGGGGGGGGTTTACAGCTGTGAATCAGTGGTGGGCATTATAATCTCCTTTGTGATCCCCAAAACAAGAGACGGTGCAACATGTTCCCCCATTAAGCTTCATGATATACAGACCCACCAAACGGCTGAGCTGTGGCATGAAAGAGGTAGTGCGACTAGGCATGCAAATGTGGACAGATTTAGACAGGACCCATTTACATACAGGCCACTGTAGGACGCACTACACATCCACAACACACAAATGCACTGCAACTCTACAACACAAATCCATCAACGTGTTCCCACAGAAACTGTGAAGTCTACATTCAGGGCCTCCACCACAGAATCCAGCCCGTGTTAGGCCTACACCCTAAGGAGTCTGGTCCGTTTTAGGCCTACACCCTAAGGAGGCCTACACCCCAAGGAGTCTGGTCCGTTTTAGGCCTACACCCTAAGGAGTCGCACCATCTGATGCCAGGCTGCATCCTCTCTGCAGCCTACTTTCCTAGTGCCCCTGAGCCCGGGGGTGACCTTGTTACGCGTCTAACCCGTAACACATTGTGACAGTTGGACACTACCGCAACATGACGCCAAACACATCTCTACGACACAGACGGCAAATCAGAAGTAGTAGTAGTAGTCGGTTGGCTCTACTGCACCGTGTGGTCAAGCCGGGGCGGGTGTAGTGAATACGCGGTAGGACGCATTGGCGTCTTGGTTTACTCTGTAACCCTGTACAGCACGATGTGAGCTCAGAGCGGGCAGTCTCGTGTCACAGCAGGCGTGGCAGAAACTGGGGCTTCCCTCTATACCCCGTGCGCCCCTCCGACACACGCTGCCTCTCCATCCCTTTCCATTTCATTCTCATTTCAAGGAGAAAAAGGCCGTAGCTCAGCGGAGTGATTAAGCCAAACCACCTCAAGTCTGGAATCACACACACCTTTCTATAAACACCCCCCACTCTCAATAGATGTGCCACTAGCTGTGTCCCCATTATTATTATCCCTCCTTTTGCTGCGGTGGGTTCAGGATTACCGTGTACTTATTCCAGTAAGAACGTACCATTACATCTAGGACCCTTTCACGAGCCTTCCATCTGAAACATACACCTCTACACCTACACAGCTCTAGTGCTCCGTTACCACAAACACGTTTAACAGGTAAATCTACGCTTTCTGTGACATGATCGACTCAAATTCAAATAAGTAGTCACTTTGAAACCAAAACCGTGCACGGACACAGCAAGGTGGTCCAACAGGGGCAATGCTCTGTTCAGCTAGGCCTGGCTATCTGGGGGATCAGCCACACTGCCGTTTCACGTAAGAAGTGTCACCGTGTGCATTGACGGATGACATTTTTGTTTCAAGCTGGGCAAACTTAAATAACAACTTTTAATTGAAAGGCTTTCAGAAATCGCGTTCTACTGCCTCAATCAGTGATAAGCAAAAGTTGAATCCGCGTTTATTCAAAAAAAAAAAATAAAATAAAATAAAAAATAATAATAATAATAATAATAATAATAATAATAATAATAAATAAGAGCCTGTGATTGTCGCCACAAGCATTAGCTGTACAAGCAAGTTCAACATATATAGTCAAATACATCAGCGTTATCTTCTAAATTGGTTTCTCCCATAAATAAGAGCAGAGAATTCTAGTGCCTTTAGTTAAAAAAATGTAATTTATAGATTTGAGATACCAAGCTGAACGTGCAACCTGTGGACATGCCACTGGCAGAACACTCAGGGGCCGCCAGTAGAGTCCATCAGCAGCAACTGAAGGTGAAAACAAGTGAAGACAATGTAGGACACCTACCCCTGGCAGACAGTTTCTTAGTGTTGATTATTTTGGCAGCGTATTCCTGGCCGCTGGAGATCTTCATGCATCGCCGTACCACAGAGAAAGCACCCCTGATGGATACAAAGCAGTTTGATGTAGGTCATCATTTTTACACAGGCTGTGTGAACTTGATGTTATAAAACAGTTGACATACTGGGGTGCAACACATTGCTTATGTATGCACAGTCTACATCAGAGGTCTTTAACGTTTTTAGAGCCAAGGACCCCTTGGCTGATAGAAACACACAGGGAAATGTGTAGTTGCCGGGCCAACAATAACGTGTAGGGTGGCTTAATAGTGCCATGTATAAAAGCAGGCCACTAACTAAGTCATTAAAACGCTTGAACACTTGACATTGAGTTATATAGCACAGGTTGTATTTCTGTTAATGTGTATTTTCTGACATAATTTATGGAAGAAAATAAGTTTGGGACCTCCTGCAGTACCTCTGATGTTTCCCTAAGGGTCACAGACCCCCTGTTGAAGACCTCTGTTCTACATGATAAAAAAATAAATAAAAAATAAGATTTGTAAGTGAAAACTGTCAGTGCTGTGCAAAGCAACGTGTGTCTATGCCATAAGCATCCTAAGGGATTTGATATGTTTGTCTAATGAATGGAATACATGTTCTACAGTTGTAGTCGTTGTAGAAGTTCCAGTGTTGTGGGCGCACTGGAACACATATCCAGCTGAGCTGAAGGAGCAGAGATCAACGTCCGTTTAAGTGTCTCAGCGTGACGAATAGTGTCCACTAACGCCATAGGTCATACTCATCATTGTCCCATTTGACACACCCGAAAACTAACGGGAAAGGGAATATTTCTGGTTTACTTTCAAAGCAGGAGAAAGTAGCCTATAAAGATATGCTACTTTCTCCTGCTCCTTTCCGTTTCGGATTAAGAACAGAAAAACCGTGAACGATGCAGTGTATGTAAAGCTATGATTTATACCGATTTTCAATAAACAACGCCTTTCGTGGTTTATGGTTTAACGGAACTATACAGGAAACCATATTTTAAACGTGTTGTGAACACAGGCCCACCACACATTAATCAGCTTTCACATTTATGGAGGGCTTTAACTTCTGCAAAACAACTTAAATATCTAAACTGCTCATACGTTCACAAGTTTCACGTGCAGCCTACAGGAAATTCGTGACTATTCAGAAAAACGTTTTATTTTATTTTACTCTTTTGCAGCGATTCACAAGTGACTGCCAGGCAGGTAACATGTTTTGCGTGGTACTATAATATATGAGCTGTAGCATATATGGTAATAAGCAACAAAGTAGGTTCAAATTCCATTAAATCACTTTATTTAAAAAAATTACTTACTTTCCTAGCTCCTCGTACAGCTGATACTCATCCGTAAACCTGGTGCAGGTCGTCGAAGCCATGGTAAAGGTAGGCTATGGTCTGGTAAGTATCCGTGCACGTCCTTCAAAGTGGCACTTGTCGCCTTCAAAAAGACAAAAAAACTAATTCAGAAACGATTAATGAAAACAGGGCAAAGCTTAGCGGTCTCTCTTCTGTCTCCGTTTCTCCCAGTGGAACTGGGTGTGCACTACTGTAGTTGGTTGACGGCTTGTCAGGGACGTCTCGAACTGCTGGTTTACGTCTGTACTGCCGCTAGGATTTATTACATCGTTTTCAGTGAGGGCTTCCTGGTTGGAAATGTCACGCAACGTCGCCATCTAGCGCCCACGCAAGGACATTAACGCTGTTCAGTGACCAAGGACCATTAGAAATACATCTAGTAAAAGTAGGCTTACAGGCATTTTTATGAAAGTGAATATGAATCTGAAGAATGGGTTAATAAATGCAGCGAGACCATAAATAGCTAGCCTGTACAGTAATGTAGGCTACATGGATTTTTAGAACGAGGAAGGGCCCAGGTTAGTCAGCTACTGTACTGTGGATCTTGTAATTTGTTTGGAAAATACAAGTAAACAAAAAATAGAGGTATGTGGCTCTAAAATAATAGTAATAATAATAATAATAATAATAATAATAATAATAATAATAATAATAATTTAAACCCTTATTATTATTTATTATTATTATTATTATTATTTTTTTTTTTATTATTATATGACAATTATTGGTCAGTTCGCAAATAAAATAGAATTGGAAAATAAGTAATAACTTCCATCGTTTTAATTTGCACGCGCTGTTTACTTTGGGCTACCGTAGTCTACTTTATGTCGCGCACGGAGGTTTGTAGCCTGCCGAAGTTACTAAACTTGCCCGGTTGATTATTACCTGTGAAATCCCGCCTACTTTTCAAATTATAAAAGTACTGTAACTTACTGGCAGTAGAAGAAGGTAGGCTAAATGTGTGTTCACGAGAAACGTTGTTACACCTAATATAAAGCAATCTTTAATTTAGCATAATGTAGTTAGCTAAGTTACGGTATTTACCGGTACCGGTACCGGTAAATACCGTAGCGAAGTAAAAAACTTAAAGTAACGGCAACTTATTTAATAAATAACCTTGTTATTTTGTTGTTGTTGTTATACTCTCTCAATTTCATGAACCTCCCCAGCCGTCCACTTCACTCCATAATGCTTCCTATACCGTTAATCCTAACATTATCATTGCATGAGTTTACCGTAGGCTAGGTACTAATAATATAATATGTAAACATAAAACGGTAATGGTGAGTTCCTGGATAATCACGCATATCAACTAAGCTACGCGATTGGACCAAGAACTGTGTCCCAAATTAATGCATCTGCTCCCAGTGGCCAGATGTAAATCAGCATGCCATATTGAGATGGAGAGCGTGATTAGGGCAAATGAAATGAAAAGGCGTACACGCACACACACATACACACACACAAACACACTATATACTGGGTATTGTTAAAACATGTAACGCTTTTTCACAGTTGCATGAGTCAAACTCAAATAATCAAGCAGAATTTCTTTTTTTTCCCTTCTTTTTTTCAAGCATTTATGCATTTAGCATTTCTGTGGCTTTCACTATGAGATCCTAATGATAACGTCTTTACATTATTGTTATCACAAGGGCCCTTCTGGGGACACATCAAGGTGTTTGCCTGTCACTCCTAACCTTCACTCTTGTGGTCTGTCGACAGTGTTTTCCTTCATGGACTCCAGGAAGCGAGCGGCAGGGAGCCAGGTGTGCCAGACCTCTTCGTTCCTTCGCCAGCCCCCCCGTGTCTTGATCGTGGACGCACTGCCGCCCTGGTGGTTGGAGACCGGCGCTATTCTCTGCGAGGCCCTGGACAACTTTTTGTCCCTGGCCTGTAGCCTGGAGGGGCCCTGTAGGATACCGCTGCTCAGCCTCTACGCCATCAGCAGGCAGCAGGAGTGTCTGCTGCCATTTGTGGTGAGAGGGGGAACAGCCTAGAGCAGTGGTAGACGAGTGTGCTGCCCCTTGTGGTGAGAAGGGGAACAGCCTAGAGCAGTGGTAGATGAGTGTGCTGCCCCTTGTGGTGAGAAGGGGAACAGCCTAGAGCAGTAGTAGACGAGTGTGCTGCCCCTTGTGGTGAGAAGGGGAACAGCCTAGAGCAGTGGTAGACGAGTGTGCTGCCCCTTGTGGTGAGAAGGGGAACAGGCTAGAGCAGTGGTACATGAGTGTGCTGCCCCTTGTGGTGAGAAGGGGAACAGACTAGAGCAGTGGTACATGAGTGTGCTGCCCCTTGTGGTGAGAAGGGGAACAGCCTAGAGCAGTGGTACATGAGTGTGCTGCCCCTTGTGGTGAGAAGGGGAACAGACTAGAGTGATGCTTCTTACTCTCTATTGGCTTCTGTAACTCTCCTTTACTAGACATATAGAGAAAAACATAAATATAGGATTTGTTCATATGAAAGGATTATTGAATGTTATGTCCTAAGTACAAGTAGAGTAGGCTGCTATTATTCTTTGCAAAACGCTCTCTCTCCCTCTCTCTCTCCCCCTCTCTCTCTCTCCCTCTCTCTCTCTCCCTCTTCCCCTCTCTCCCTCTCTCCCTCTCTCTCTCTCTCCCTCTCTCTCCCTCCCTCTTCCCCTCTCTCCCTCTCTCTCTCCCTCTCTCTCTCTCTCTCTCTCCCTCTCTCGCTCTCCCTCTCTCGCTCTCCCTCTTCCCCTCTCTCTCTCTCTCTCTCTCTCTCTCTCTCTCTCTCTCTCTCTCCCTCTCTCTCTTTCTCTCCCTCCCCCCTCTCTCTC
>JAODTR010019630.1:0-24976 GCA_025399935.1 Amblyopsis rosae
GGTCCCTTGCTGAAGCTGCTGCCCCCGCGACCCGACTCCGGATAAGCGGATGAAGATGGATGGATGGATGGATAGTATCGCAGAATGGCAATTTTCTTATAGTTTCGTTTTGGGTTATGCCATGCTCCCGATTTATTCACGGCAACAAAAAAAGTGATCTTTTGGCGTACATTTCAGATATGTTGAGGTCTTTGTTTTTAAGTTATATGCTGTTTGCTAACTGCAAAAGTAAAAAGTCAACTACTGGCGCAGATTACATGCGTCACAGCTCAAAAGGTTCAAATAAAGCGTGTGGCCTCAGTTTCGTACCTTCTCGTTTCTGACCGCAAGGTACCCTATCCCTTCGAAAATGTGCAAATCTCCAAAAAGATTCAGCGAGCTAGTAGTTTTAATAGGTACTATTTTTATAGGTATTTTAATAGTGTTAATAATAAATACATTGTGAATATGAATCATGGTGTTACGAAAGCATGTCAAATACTGTGAGACTGTGGGTGTGCTATTACATAACATTGTTGACAACTTGCTGGACTGACAAAGTGAAGATTATTTGAATTATTTTGAATAATATTGCTAAATGAACTGAAGATACTCCAATGTGTTACCTGTTAGCTACCGTAGCTGACACTGACACCAACTTTCCCTTCTTATAGCTTACCCTAAAAAGCGCTGCAGCCTGGCCTCAACTTGAGCTGAACTGCTCTACATGCACTGATTTAATATGATTCTCCCCCCTTGATAAACTATTTTGATCATCCTTGAAAAAGGAAGCAAACGCTGTAAAACGAATACGGACAGACAAAGCTGCTCTCTTACTAATGTAAATTGCCATGGTAACATAACAGTCCCTCGAGTGATCCTGGTGACGTATTTTATATGCGCTGCAACAATACAATGCTTACTTTGACTACTTAGCGGCCTCTAAATGTAGAAACACCAGTAGTTTCAAGTGGGAATGTGCGTCTTTGACAAAACAGGTACATTTGCAACATATGAGTTAATCACAGGCCGTGGTAGGGAAGAAAACCAAAAATGCCATTCATTTTTCTAATAGGGAAAAACGCTTAGATCCAGAAGTCCTTATATGGGCATAATGACGAGATCTATTACATTTAATAATACACAGAGCAGAGCTGTCAGTGGGAGGAGCCATAGTTCCCTCCTCCCCTACCTGGTCATGGGTCATCTTCTGTAGCTCCTCCTCCCAGGCGGGGGGGTCGCCAAGGTGATAGTGAGGGGGTGGCATGAGCTGACTGAGGATGCTGGGATCTCGGTCGTGGCAGAGGTCTGTCAGGTGGGCAATGTACAGCTTGAGCTTACTGCGGTTCTGTGAGTGGGCTAGGAGAGGGGGGACCATCTGTGGGCAGGAGACAACCTGTGAGTGGCTAGGTTCACACGTCAACACAGAGGAACACGGATCAAAATGGCAGCTCCCGCCAGACTTAAACACAAAAGCGTCAAGAACGCAGCACAAATGTTGCACAAACCGAAAAAGAAATAGAAACTCATAGCATCTGCATGCATGGCTAGATAGTCACAAAACTCCTTTGCTGATGAAATATTAGTGAAGATATATACCATACTTATGCTTGCATGCAAGAAAATGTACTTATTACTAGGTGGGCAATTAACAATCAAGGGGTGGGGGAGTCAGGCAGTGATGTGCAGATCAAATATCCATCCATTTAATGACAGGATTAAACATAAACGTATCCTATTATCTTGCAGGCACAACTACAAATGATATAGAATCCCCCAAGCCACTAAAAAAAAACATTTGTCAACCGAGTACAGATGAGAGGTGAGATTTGCTCTTATAGAAAAGGATGACTTAACAAGTGCCAAACAAAAACAAAACAACACACACGCATGGGAAAGGGCGTGTGCCCGACACCAATTAAAGAAAAATATGGAAGCAAAAAACCAACAGGAAAATTAGTTGCAAGATGGGTAAACATGCAATGAGGCAAGACAAGTCAGGCGCTGACAAGCCTGGCTTTTGTTAGTGCTCACCCTTCTGAACAAAACAGCTGCGAGAGAGAGAGCAAGAGTGAGGGCGAAGTGTAGGCTACGCCCAAATGCCTTCTTCGTCATCCTATTAAGTGTAGGTCAAGCCAAATGCAGCATTAGGAAGAACTGCTTGGTTAGTGTTTGCATAGTTACAGCTGTAGCAACAGCAGGCGAAACAGAAAACCACAGCTTATAGTCACCACAACACTACAATTCTCCTGACAAGCTAGACCAATTAAAGTGCAACTTCACCCCAGCTCTGAGCCTGACTCCACCCACTGCACAAAGATGCAGTGGAAAGATGCAAATATGAGCGAGGGGAGGGGCTGAGAGGGGGCATCACATTAACATCAAGTGATTTTGATGGCGTATGAGCGGACTAAGTGTACTGTTGCAATCCAGCCATGTCCTAAGGAGATTTTTAACAGCTATCATGTGTAGAGCCATTTTCAGACCATCAAATGGAGATTTTTATAAAAATTTACATTTTGTCAGTATTAACACCAGCATTTATGTGTCACATCACAGTTACATCTTATTTAGTTTACAGCTCAAAACACACAATTTAGGGTGCAGTTACACATTAAATATTTGATAATTGATATTATTTTTTATACACATACATATATACACATATACACATATATACACACACACACACACATATACATACACACACATATATATATATATATATATATATACACACATATATATATACGCACACACACACACACACACACACACACACACATATATATACACATATACATATACATACACAGTTTTAGAACGCCACAATTTTTCAAGTTTATTATTGAAATTCAAGCAGTTCAAGTCCAATGAATAGCTTGAAATGGTACAAAGGTAAGTGGTGAACTGCCAGGGGTTAAAAAAATGTGTAAGGTTACTCGGAACAAAAAAAATTATGTACATTACAGAATTATACAAAAATTCCTTTTTTCAGGGAATAAGACATTGGTTAACAACTTAAAGCTATTCTGCAGCAACGGAGGTAGAGCAAGCCTTGAACGTTGGTACTGCCAACTCCCACACGGTTCCCAACTTGCCTTGATTACTTACAACCCCCCCGTCTGCATAAAAATAGTGTTGGAACACACTGTGGTACCATACCCTCATGAGCATTTTTTGAACAGTATTGAATTTCAGAAAGTAGTTCACTTAAAAATATAGGAAGAAAGTCAAGGTGTCAGTGAGTACAGTCTCCTTCACCATCAAAAGGCACTCGGAAACTATGGGAAAATGACAAGAAGAGGCCTGGCAGACCCAAAGCCACAACAGAATCAGAAGAAAAGTTCAGCTTGAGTCAACAACTTGAGTGATAGGCGGTTCACAGGACAACAGCTTCAAGCACAGCTTAATAGTGGTCATAATAAGCAAGTCTCAGTTTAAACTGTAAAGAGAAACCTTCGAGCTGCAGTTTGACAGGTCGAGATGCAGCAAGAAAGCCATTGCTAAGATATCAGAATAATGAAAAGAGGCTTGCCTGAGCCACGAAACACCGCCAATGTACTACTGAAGACTGGAAGAAGGTGATATGGGCTGATGAATCAAAATTTGAAAACTTTGGTTCGTCGCGCAAGTTCCTCAGTGTGCAACATCAACTATCAAACATGGAGAAGGAAGCGTTATGGTCTGGGGCTCTTTTGCTGGATACAGGGTCGGTAACTTGTACAGAGTGAGAGGCACCCTGAACCAAAATGGCTACCACAGCCTTCTGCAGGGCCATGCAGTACACTCTGGTATGTGCCAAGTTGGTCAGGGTTCATCTTACAGCAAGATACCAAAACATAAGTCCAAGCTATGCCAGAACTACCTTAGGAAAGAATAACAAGATGGTAAGATTAAACAGATGGAGTGGCTAGCACAGTCACCAGACATGAACCCCATTGAGCTGGTTTGGGATGAATTGGACAGAAGAGGGAAAGCAAAGTGCCATACATGTATGGGAACTTCTGCAACAGATTTGGGATTAACGTTCTGAAGAATATTTGATTTCCAATGTAGAAAGAATGCCACAAGTGTGTTCAGCTGTTATATCTGCCAAAGGTGGCTACTTTGAAAAGTCAAAAGTTTAGAATACATTTTCATTTATAAATTGATTCCATGATTTATTTTTAACTTAAACTGTTTATTTGTTCTATACTTTCATTTAAGAGTACCATGACACATTTAACTGCATGAATTTAAATACAAAACTGGAAGAATTGGGGTGTTCTAAAACTTTTGATCGGTAGTGTGTGAGAGTGTATGTGTATACAGTATATGTATGTATGTATGTATGTATGTATGTATGACACACACACAATTACAGTACCTTTTTTTTCCTTTTACAGCAAACAGGCATACAGTAGACCAAGACCACATGTACCGATGTGAAGTTACCTGATCAGGAGAGGGTTTGTGATTTGTCTGGTCAGGCGTAGTCTTCAGATGGTCGTCCTCATAGTTGTCCGCCATTAACTTCATCCGGTTCTGAGTCTGTACATAAAATGGTAGGGATCAAATAAAAAGTAGAAAACAAAAACCAACATAGAACAGTAATCATCCCCATTGCTCCCTGACCAAGTACAGCCACCCCCCCCTGCCGATTATGTCCTGATATACAAAAACCCACTAATCACTTTTCCCCACCTGCTGTTTAAGCTGTTGTACCAGTCTGTCCTTCTCCCGTTTCAGCAGAGCCACTTCATCCTGAGTCTTTTTCTTCTTGGAGGAAGAGAGCTCTAGTAGCGCAATATTAGCATCCTTCTCACTAATGGCAGCCAGCAGCGCCTCCTGTCTGTAAGGTGGATATAAAAGGTGAAATTGAAAAAGTATGGCCAGTCATTATTGCTAACTTCGAGCTCAAATCAAAACAATAGCGCTCCGCAAACCTCACACAAAGAAATGCATTGTGAAGCAAAGCATAGCACTACGGCTTTGTTGGTATGAGCGGTGTTTGCCGCTTTGTTTATGTTACTAATTACAGAGCCAGGGCTGTGTAGAAGTATCAGATTGTTTTTTCAGCACGCACAGAACGATAAATTAGCGAATTGAGAAGATATTTGGTGAATTTGACAAAAAGTGTATTACTTACATTTAGCTTGCAATAGCTGACTACACCTTTAACTGGAGGAAAAAATTATTGATGCAGGCTATCATCCTGTCTACAGGGGAGGGCCAGAATTGGCTGACATTTTACAACATGTAGGTAGCGCATCAATCTCCAGTCTATTCTCCCTGACATCGTGTGCGCGCGTGCGTTCGTCTTACTTCATCTCCAGCACCTCTTCCAGGTGTTTCCTGCGCTCGGCTCGCAAGGTGGTGAGGTGGGCCTCCTTCTCACACAGAGATTGCTGGGTGGAGGCCAGCTTGGCCCTCATTGACTCCAACTCCTGTTTTACCTTCTCCATTGCCCCAAGCAGCTCTTCCATCTGGACACACACACACACACACACACACAATAATTGAAACATGAACCTAATTTAATTGCTTTAATGCATTGGAGCTTTTCTGGATGAGATAGCACTATCAGATGCTCTAAGGAGGCGGGGGACAGTAGAAATAACATGAGCTGCCGGGTAAACAACAACGAGAGTCTGCTTCGACATTGGCCAGGGAAAAATGGACCATTAAACCGTGTTGGCACTACGTTTTATTTTACCTGCCGTCTACTTAAAAAGGTGCACAAGTGTGCCATTATGCTGCATCAATAGCGGACTGTAAATGGAGTAAATAATTCATCAGACAGGTCTATTGGCTGCGTGATGCCAATGAAAGAGCAGATGGCAGGTAAACACAGCACTGCGGCTGATAACTTGATGGGGGGTTGGTGGAGGGAGAGGGAGGCGCACACACACTGGGCAAAGTGAGAACCCGGCTCGTACCTTGGACCACTGAAAGTGGACGTGGTTGGACTCATGCATTGGTTTGAGTGAGTGCTTCTGAGTGTAGCAGAGACAAGACAAGAGAGAACCACAGGCAAAGATAAAAGAACTGAGAGGCAATAGTGGAAAGCTAGGAGAAGGAAGGAACGTGGATAATGATGTGAGAACACAGCAGCAGCCAAGAGAAAGAGGAACGCCGTGTGTTCTCTGGCTTCTCTAGGGTAGCCCCGTTTTGACAAGTGAGGTGCTCCTGTACCTGTTTCTCCTGGAGAGACCTGGCAGCCTCCTCCTGTGCCAGAACCATCTCCCTCTCGGCTGTAATCTGAACGCTCTCTCTCAGAGCCTCCTCCAACTCCTCTATGCGCTCCGTTTTCAGACGCAGAGTATCCTGATAAATAAGTAAATAAATGAAATCAATAAATATCAAGTGGGATTGTGTTGAAACATGTTCTCCATTGGGTCGCCTAAACAAACAAGTGTTGTTATTTTTACTTATTTGCCTAAATAGTATTGAACAACAAGGAGTATGACTGAGAACCGGAAAAATAAGAGCACAACAGCATGTGAAACGAGCTCCTTTGCAGGGACAAATATACAAAGGGAAAAACATAAAAGGTCACGCACTAAACCTAGGTAAGGTCACGCACTAAACCTAGGTAAGGTCACGCACTAAACCTAGGTAAGGTCACGCACTAAACCTAGATTTTCACATTACTTGTGATTTGTTTGTATAAGCAGTTTTAACAGTTAAAACAAATGTATAACCCCACAGGTGGTTTGAGTGAGAGTATAAACAAACACATATACTGTATAGGTGTACGGCAGCCTTCAAATCATTTCACGCACCTTGACCTGTTGGGAGCTCTCAGACATATTGTCCTCCCGCTTCCGAGCCTCGTCCATCAGCTGGGCGTTTCTGCTCTTCTCTACCTGCTCCTTGTGCTTCAGAGAAGCCACCTTCTTCGACTGATCCTTCGTCTGCCTGCAGGGGCGTCATGGGATATAGGGGTGGACAGTTGGATATGCAGTATAGCTACACTGGTGCACATAGTCTGCTATCCACTTGTCCATTCAGTAACACTATTACAGTCACTCCAAACAATGCAATTATTTAAGACACTTTAGAACAGAGGTCTTCAATGTTTTTCGGGGGCCAAGGACCCTTCGCTGATGTCACACTGCACAGGGACCCCCTATCACATACAGTGTAAAATATGTAGTTGCTGGGCCGACAATAATGTGTATGTATGGTGGCATTTAGTGCCATGTATAAACGTAGGCCACTACTAAGCCATTAATATAATAATTGATATGTATATATATTTATAGCACAGGTTGTATTTATGTATATTTTGTATCATGTTCATTTATCTTATTTTTGTATCATAAAATAAAGTTTAGGATCAAATCATTTGGAGGACCCCATGCTGAAGACCTCTGCTTTAGAACAAGAAAGAATAAAACATTTCATTTCAGACTGCAGCCTTAAAGACAGGCGTCAGTCCCACCCAGATACATATCGTGGGTGAACAGAAGATGAACTATACACAAAGGAAATATGAGAATACAGGAGTATGGCACAAGAGTTGTCCATGTGACAAGAGGGTAGAGGCTTGTATGGAGGGAAAATGGTAAAGAAACAAAAGTTGGGGATAGGGAGTGGTGCATAATAGTGTAGAAAAAAAGACATGAATATAATGAGAGAAAGAGATGGCGCAGATGTGAAACACTAACCTGGAGGTCAGACTGGTTTGGCGATAAGATTTCCATTGCAAAAGATGAAAAGGCAGGAGAGAAAAACAGATTCAGACACCAAGAAAAGAGGGAATGAAAGAAGGAGGCTACTGAAGTCACACTGGCTACATTTACACGCACACTAGCATTCCACTATTATTCTGACTATATCAATATTGCGAATTTGATAGGAGTCATGTAAACGGCATATTACGAAATAAGCATTTTCCAATTAAGACACGCGGGATATGCTGATATTATTTGGGTTTTCGGAACATTTATTCAATACATCAGAATTCCAAATATGAGTATAAAGGGGGGTTTACTGTACGATATGTGCAGATGTTCCACATTTTAGAACATTAATGCAGTTTGAGTAGACATTTCTCTGGGCAAGTAAATTATTTAAAGAGTATAAACCGGAATATGTACAGCTGCATGTAAACTGTGGAATAGTGGACATTTAAGTAGACATGTAAACAGCTTAGTATGAATATCGTAATTTTTGGAACAAAAGCAAAAACCAAAAGGTAAGCACACACACACACACACCTCTCTAGCTCATTGATCTTCTTGTCTTTGTCATTCTTCTCATTCTCCATTTCCCGGAGGATGTCCAGCAGCCGATCCACCTCAGCCTGCGCCTTCCCAGAATCCTCCTTGTGGCGGGCTACTTCCTGTTCCAGACTGGCAATGCATTCACTCAGCTCCGTGTTGGCTTGAGCCTCCATGGTAGCAGTCTGAGCCTGTGGGTGCCAACAGGCCGGTTAGCAAACCATTTGGTAAACAGGACAGTCAGCAGGATGGCGCTACGTCAAATAGCGCCGTCATCCATTAAATGCTTCTGGGTCAAATCCATGCCGTCGTACCCTCTTCAGCTGGTTCTCCAGTTTTATGCACTCCTCCTTCTTCTGCTCCAGGCTTATCTCCAGACTCTTCAGCTTGGAGTCCTTCTTCAGACCCGAGGAGGCCAGGGAGGAGGCGTGCTCCTTCAAGTCTAACAGGGAGGTCTGGGCGAGCGCGCACACACACACACACACACTTTAAGTCACCCCAGTTTCCCCCCCACGCTATACACTGTTGAAAATGCATCTAATGTAGGTAATTAAGTCATTACAAAGTGTAACCAAGGAAATCCCACGTATATGCATCAGTAGCATCACACAGAACATTTGTGTGTGTTTTGCACCTCTCTTTCTGACAGGTCTCCCTGCAGGGAACTCAGTCTCTCCTTCAACTCCTTCAGCTCTTTCTTGTTACAGTCAAGCTCCTCTGTCTTCTCCCTTTCGTCACGATCTCGCTGCTCCTTCAGGCGCTCAATGATGCGCTCCTGAGGAGGAAAACCACCGCTCACATGGCGTTTCAAAATATACACCTTCTGTCTGCGTTAGTTTGGGCTCACATGCAGTGCACATCCACACACACAGCACACACATAAACAGAAAACCAAAAGGCAAGTGCAGGCGTGCGTCTAGCGCTCACACGCACCTTCTCGGCGAGGGACTCCTCCAATGTGGTGAGAGCAGTGTCGGTGTTGGAGGTGTCAGCCTGCAGAGACTTGACTCTCTCTTTAAGGCTGCTCATCTGCTTCTCCTTGTCCCTGAGCTGCTCCTGGAGGTTCTCAATCTGCAGGGGGGGGGGGGTGGGTACAACAGCACATGCATCACTTCACCACACCAAATGCACTGGAAGAGAACAGATGTATCCCAGTGTTCATGTCTTGTCATGAAGCAAACTTAACCTTGGGTTGGGTGAGCTACTGGCCTTACCTTCTTTTGCAGCACATTGACCTTGCGTTCTTTGACCTCCAGCATGTCCTTGAGGTCGTGGATCTCCCCGTTCAGTGTGCCCTTCTCTTCAGACATTTCCTGGATCTGCTTAGTCTTTTTATTGAGGGTAGCCTCCTTCTCTTCAAGCCGCAAGCGCAGAGCATCCACCTTGCCAGTAGAGGGCAGATGGAACAATCTCAGTACAGGCATGGCTATGAAACCTCATCAAATCCACCTGAACTAAATTCTGAGCAAAGTACAATGGCCCTCATTTATCAAACTAACATTGAAACCAGCGCAGATCCAAGCGCAAACGTAATCTTACAACAGCATTCACGTGTGAATTATGAAACAGTATCTCGCCAATTCAGTGCAAGAATGATCACGCATTGATAAATGTGGCAGTGGAAAACAACTCCCCCAAATATGTTGGATTTAGAGGCCTTGCCCCTAGAGTTTACGACATGGAGATTTGTAATACATCAAAAGAAAATGAAGCTCCACCTGTTTACTGGCCAGTTAATGGTTGCCTAAATGTAGCATAGGCTATATGCCTACAATGTGGGGTATGCTATAGCCCAATAAATATTAGATGGTTGGAGTTTAAGTATTGCTTCATTTAACAATGTTTCTATAGATAGGCCTAAATGAGAGACATCAGTGGTGTTCAGACTCAAGTATAAATTAACCTGAAAAGTGTGTCACATGAATAAAACAATTATATTTTTAACGCTGCACCTTCATTTTCTGTGTCGCCAAACATAACTATTAACACTTTAAATTTTAGAAGCAATGAATGAGGTTGTGACATCATAGGAGCCCCAAGTTAGGGCTGCACTGAGACGACATAGGTCACAGCTGTCTTTACATCGACTAGATTTAGTCAGCATTGGATAATGAAATAACACCTTGTTAACTTGTGCGCTATATCCTATACACAGAACCCCACAGGCCAAAATTACATGTTTATTTTTCCTCTGCCATGCAGGCTCTACTAGTTTACAGCTGATATGACTAGACGGTCATAGGAAATATAATAATATTTTGCTATGCTACATATTACAATGAATATGTCAATGTAAATGCTATGCTTGAATGCTCAGAATCAGCCTACGGTCTAAAAAACAGCTCTACTTTGCTGCACCGCAAGTATAACTTGTGTACACGAGTTGAGACTTGACGTGAGGTTTGATCGTTGCTACCGCTCACCACCAAATCGGTTCAAAATGAGAAATGCCGACCTTTGTGTGGAAATTATCGCGCTCACACAGATTTCTGTCATACACAAGTTTCTTAAATGAGTGCCATTGTGATTTCAACCAGCACTGGTATAGCTCATTTCCAGGTGCTTTTCTGACAATTTACCAGCAATAAAGTAGCAATTTATTTTTATAATCACCTGCTCTGGAGTGTATTGCCTTGAATATGTACACACTAGCGTTGGCAACTACATACTCCTAACCAACCAACTTGGTTAATAAAAGGGTTTAGAAAAACCCCTAGGAGGCAGATAACGGGTTCTGAAAATGAAAGCACCCTCTGTGCGGGTGGGAAATGACAGCATGTCCAGCTTTACCTCCGTCTGCAAGATAGCAGCTCTCTGTTCTTTTGCCGTCAGGGACTCTTTCAGGACCTCAATGTGCTGCTTGCTGTCTGAGAACTGGTTGGTGAGCGTCTCCAGCTTGGTCCGCAGTCCAAGCATCTCTGTGTCCTTTCTGGACAGATCCTGCTTCACCTGCTCCATCTGAAGACAGAAGTACATGTACCAGAAGGGAGGAGGAATAGATAAATCTCAAAAGGCCGTTTTATAAAGATGTGCGCAACACAAATATGATCAAAAGGGCTGTATAACGTAGCATAACATAGTATAGCAGATATAGCATTTGGAATACATATACCATATGTATTCCAAAAGGTGTTGAATACATGGATCGTATACCAAAAAGCATAACTATATGGGTCTTAATCTGAATAGGGTGTTTGAGGACTGTGGGTATATTGTCACACAGCCTACCTTGTTCTTCATGAACTTTGTGTGGCTGCGGTAGACCTCCATCTGCTTCATCTCCTCCTGGCGCTCCTCGCAGCTCAGCAGCCCGTTGGACTTCATCATCAACAGCTCCTCCTCCATGTCCCGCAGACTCCTGTCCATCGAGTTGATCTTAGCATCCTGACACAGGAAGGTTGGACAGGGTCACACACAGAATGACACAACATTACACACACACACACGGCTCTAGCTAGCACACCCACGGCTCTAGCTAGCACACTCACCTTCATGTCGATGACGGTCTGAAGAGCCTTGGTTTTGGTGGACTCAGGGGTTCCTTCATATCTGCGGTGCAACTCCTGTTGACGGGACATGGAAAAGGACATGAGGAGTGTGTGGAAAGAAAGAAAACGGGAAGAACAACAACAACTTACATCTCTTAGTGCACCAATCTCTCTGTCTCTTTGTTCCAGCAAGCTCTCAAGGTGGTGCCTGTGCATCTCTGCATCGGCCAGTCTTCTAGTGCGCTCTTGATCCTCCTCAGACGCCTTGGCAGACGGCCCTGGAACAGCAACAATTAGAAACCTTTACTGGAGGATACAGGAGCCACTGCCAGTTAATACCATCTGCAGAATAACTAACAGTCTCTCAATTCAATCTTATCCACAGTAATAGTGCCCTCCAGCAGGGCATTTGACTGCAGCAACAAGAGCATACTATTTATGTAAACAGTATTATAAAAATAAGTTAGAAAAATTACCATCTAGGGCATTTTTCGAGCAAAATGTTGTCCAAGTCATTTGTATACATGTAAATGCGGCCACTCTAAAAGGCCCTATCTTACAACCGGCGCAGTGTGGTGCAAAGCAGGAAGTGTCTTTGCTAGCTTCAGGCCGACGCAGTTGTCATTTTCCCATCCAGCGCCCAGGTTGTTTAAATAGCAAATGCACTTGCACCCATTGGAGCGCTCTGTGGGTGTGTTGGTCTACATGAGGTGTGGTCTAGTGCATTGATATCTTGAGGCAGCGGAAAGTGATTGGATTTTTTTAAAAGGGAATGGGACATGAATAATGAAGACCATATGTCCGACCCTTTTTAACCTTGCACACTGACCGTTTATCTGCCATTAAAATAGCGAAAATGGATTTGGACACGCCCTAAATGCAGTTTGCGCTTTAGACTGTGCGCTTAGATCGTTAAAATAGAGCCCAAAGTTCCTATGGGATGAAAGCGTAAAACAGCTAATTAGAAGTGGTCTTGCAAATCTTCCCGGAGGCCTAAGGAGAGCTCCAGTCAAACACACCCTTGCTCTGCAACATCTCCAGAAGCTTCTTGATGGACTCATCTCTCGCCCCCAGTGTCTGCTTCTGCGTGTCGATCCTCAGCTCCATCTCCTCCAGGGTCTTCCTCAAGAGGAACAGCTCTTTGGCTTGCCGCTCATGCTCTCCCTGCAGCCGCCGGTAGTTCTCCTCGCTAGGTTCAGAGGTCAGAGACAAATCGCGCCCATGTCTGGATGGGTCCTGCTGGAACAGCTGGTTAAGGTCCCTCTGGATCCTCAGCTCATCCTGAAGGGCTTGAACAGTCATCTGCAGATGCTACAGCCAAGGGAAAGAACATTTGCACACTGCATGTCTATTTCCCCTACAACCTTCATTAGTAAGCACAAATGAAGATGTTAAAGATATGCAACGTTAAAGTGAATTGTAAGCTAATACACATTTAGTAAAATTCACCCAATGTCTCCTCTCATTTCGCTAGTTTACCATTCTCTGTGCGTGTTGGAAAAAAAATAAATCTGATACTTCTACACAGCCCCGGCTCCGTAAATAGGAACATAAACAAAGTGGTGAACACCGCTCACAACAACAAAGCCGTAGTACTACACTTTGCTTCACAATGCGTTTCGATGTGTGGGGTGGCACCGCGGAGGAATATTGTTTTCATTCCAACTCGAATTTAGTAACCATTCTCTAAAATGACTGACAAATACGCAACTCATCATGCCATAGTTTTCATATTTGTAAAGCATGTAATTCTACAAGCCATTAGAGACTGTTTTATAATACTGTATCACCTGCTATCAGAATTTGCATGTTGTGGGCATACATCTTAACCAAATGTTTTATATAGACCTACTTTATATATTTGCCTATGTACTTGAGCGTTTTCAAAGGCATCCTGAAATTATATTATGTTCTCTGAAGAGCTTGAATGAGAACTTTGTTCAACCTCCACTTAACTCAATAATGCAACCACCATTTAAATGTAAAATGTAGGTCTATAAAGGTCTATTTTTACAGAGGATTTTACACACACACACACAAAATAATTGATAGAACTTTGCATTGTAAACCTAGAAATGTTCCAATTGCAAACATTTTTTTTGTGTTGTACCTTAAAATACCAAAGTGTTTAAATTAATAATGTATGATGCATTCATACAAGCCTTCCTACAAAAGGATCAAAAAGACAAATGTATTTTTGTCACTGAAACACAGGATGCAAGAAACCAACCCCTTTTCATGTTAATGGGTCCTGGTGGAATACTTTGTTAATAGTCTGCCTCATATGACTGAGAATGTATTGATGCCCCTTGAGGTAAAAACCACAGCGGCCTGGTCTTGTGGACAGTCTTACATTTCATGCCCGGAGAAACACAACTGGTGAAACTGAATCAGCCTCGTATAGTGTTGCATTGTTTGTGGCATTTGATGCCACAGGCACTTGGCAAAAGCTGCTGTGAGACCGACACAATGCTGTATTACACTCCCTGGTTTACAGCAGCTGAGGCTTTCAGACAACAAAACAAAGGGAGCGCTCCGTGTCTGCCTCTGCCTATTTCGCTCCTCCTCCTGCTCATTCCCCTTCAAATCAGTCGCTCCTTGTCTTCCGCACGCTCTCCTCTCCCTGCTCACTCACCCATCACTTCCCCAATATTGTCACCTCCCCTCTCACCAACCCTCCCTTTTCAGCACCATGCCACCCCGTGACTAAAGCTGACTCACTGCCATGCTGCACTGATATACCCCCCCACCACACACCTTCACACCCATTGGTGTTCTCGCTCTGCCTGGAGAGAGACAACAGAGAGGCGTTCCAGCAAAGAGGAGGACAGCAGAAAGACATGTGATGTGATATACTGACTTTACTGATCAAAACAGATAAGCTTGCAGTAAAGTCACAACACACATTGTGACAGTCCGTACACTTTTCCACAAGCTCTTCCCCCAGTCGCTCTAAAAACTATATATATATATAAAAAAAAAAAAAAAAGGTATCTCGTTAATTTACAACCACTCACATTTGAGTTTACAGAGCATCGTTAACATTTCAGAACTTCCGCTAATAAGTGGGACATTGACACTTTGTCAACAAGTAACTGATTAATAACTAATTATTAGTCAAGTGGCTGTCTTGCTTTAGTGGGAAACAGAAGACGGCGGCCATTTCGCCACATCAAAACGCTGCAGACACGCACAAACTAATGTGGATGCACAAATACTACGCACTCATCAGGAGGCTGGCTCCTGGAGAGGGTGGACATTTTAACACAAGGGTAATTAGCCAGATGCCTTTGTGTTTGTGCTTGTGTCTGTTCTTGCATGTGTGGGAGGAGTAAGCTAACAAATAAAAGCAGACATCTTTGAATTAAAGCAGCCACTGATTAGCCTTACACGTAGTTGGGCATTATGGAGAGTTTGTTACCAGCATGATTTAGTTACTCAGCAGTAGTGCACACACCAGATTATATGGCTCCACTATGGCCATTAATGGATTAAACCCCTTGGAAGCAAGCAAAGGAAATTCAACTGTACACGCAGGAAATATTTTTCAGAAATTGCTAATGTATTCTAATTAGTAATGTGGTTAGAGAAACCTTAATATGTCAATTTTTTCTTAAACTTTGTTTAACCTAGACCGAGCAGGGAGTTAAAGAGCCAACGTCTCCACTCTCAGAGGACATAGAAAGATAATGGAAACTAAGGTGATAGATTGATGTGGTAAGGATATGGGGTGAAGATAATGAACTATAACACAGTGACAGGTTTGTCCCACAATAAAAGCAAAAGAAATTGTAACCGAGCTGTGAACCCAAATAGGAAGTGGTTCATATATTTGCAAGCAAGAAGCTAATGTACAGTAATCTCACAACCCCACTTATGATGCTCGGTTTAATGATTAATCAGAAGGAAAAATGAAAATGCCATTAAAAAAAAATCTATTGTTCCCTAGAGATGGTCACTAGTATAATATATAGCTGTAGTAAGTATACACCGTGTTTGTAGTTGTGTTGATACTCTGCACACTGCAAGTCTAGAAGTCCACAGATTACAGTAATACTAATTCAGATATTACTTACTTAGTCATTGATCTATTAAACATGTGCATATAGTGTAGCTGTCGAAGATGATTAGCTGGATGTTTCTAAAACCATCTCTAACTTGTGCAGAAAGAAAAAGTGTTTAGCCTATAGAGTTATGCAGATGCACTGTAAATATGCTAGTATAGATTTATCTCCATGGTTTCAACAGAGCATAATCCTGAATTATAATCAATTTATTTACAAAAACACCCATCATCTGTACCATGATCCATTTTCTTTGCTTGTGTGAACACAAAATGTCACCATACGCACCTGCGTTTCATCTTGAACAACGCGATATTGTTCCTTCCACACGGTGATTTTGGAGACCTCGTCTTTCCGAAGCGCTCGCTCCTTTTTCAGTTCGGGGCTCCAGAAGGTTTTTATGGAGTTCATGGAGGAGCTCAGCTTGCTCTCCTTCACCTCCACCTCCCGTCGCAACAACTCATTTTCACGCAGAATCTGAGCAAACAGGATGAATATGCAACAGTCGTCAAACACCTGCCCTATGCTGTCGATGTAATACATAGAAACCTATGAAAATACCTCTTTCAGTTGAGCCTGCAGGTCTAGTATGGTGTTATCCCTGGCTTGCCGCAAGGAGTGAGGCACAGTGGAGGCCATGTGGTGGTCCCCAAAAGCCAGGGCATCGCCTGCCATCATACCCCCAGGGAGCAAGGCATTGGTGGGCCCTGAAGGGGCAATGTTTGGGGTACTGGCAGCAACACCACCACTGTTGCTGCCCCTCGACCCATACGTCACCCGCTGCCTACCCATGGTTGTCATCGTCCCGCCACTTTTAGGGATGTGATCAGTTGCCATGGCCACCTCATTATCGCTCAGATACATTGGCCCTGAATTAGCATAAGCCGCGTTGAGAGACTGGATGTTCTCCATAGAAAGGGTCTTGCCTCCAGGACCACCAGGTCCCCCTCCATTACCTCCAGTACTGTTGGTGCGGCGGTGACCCATTCGAGGGGACCGGGGAAGGCGAGGGGAGCGGCCAGATTCCGGATTGCTGCCGTTGCCTCCATCTCTTCCTCCGCTATGGTTGGCATCTCCTCTGCCTACAGATCGGGCACTGCCGTACATTGTTTGCTAAATAGAGAATGGAACTGACAGCAAGACAAGAGTGCAAATCCACTCAGTATGTGGTCTGAAACTTTGTCTGCAGTTCAGTTTTATGAATATGTGGTGGTGTATATATATATATATATATGTGTGTGTTAATAAGAATTGGAAAACACAACATTCATGGAGAACAGGAAGGAGTATGTGCTCTTCACATTCAGAGACATGTCAGGCTTGTGGCTGTTCCTCTTCAGAATTAAGATACCATCCAGTTTTCTAAATATAACAGGAACCTGCAATGAAAACACAATTATATGGGTATTGGCCTACACAGTAAACCACGAGCCTCCAAGCTACCAAAGTGTAAAAAAATAACTGTTTGACTACTTAACATTGGTTGAAATGTTTTTAATTGTTATATTTCACAAATCACCAGTAAATTATTCTATAATGTTTATTAATGACATGACCATTAAAGATTGCAAGTACTTTTGACACAATTTATCGAATCATTATGACAGTTTCATCTCTAGATTCTCACGCTGTGACGCTCAGCGAGGACTGCTACTACCAGGCTCCTCCTAGGAATTAATGTTAGCTGGCCGTCTGCGTGGCCTAGCTAGCTGCGTTAATAACACGGCAGCTAACAGATTGACTTTTCTGCCGTTACGTGCTATGTTGTAGTGGATTTGTAGACTAGTCTTCGCTCAATCAAAATTGACTGCATTCTTCAGAAATCACATATTGACAAATTTAACAGTTTTATGTTAGTATGGATTAACATATGGGAGGAAACTTCATAGTGATCAAAGGAAGAAAAATTAATTCAGACATGTACTATATGTATAGTAGCCATGGCATACAGCGTTATATGGACTGCAATATGTAAACCAAATACATGGTATCTAATGTGATCGATGTAGAGTAGAAATAACTGTTTGTACATACCGATTACACAATCCTAACGTTAAGAAATACAAGCTTTTCGTGGAGACACCCATGCCATAGCATTTTTCTCCATTAATATTACAACTAGGCCTTCATTCAAATTAATCTAAATTCCTAGTTATTTCTTACAATAATGGAATATCAAATGCGAACTTAGGTTATTATTTGGTTGGGACGACTGTTCATTCCAACGTCTGTGGTCAATCAGAACCATTTTTTAATCGCTAACACAATAGCCTGTAAAGAAAATATCTCCAAGCAAACTACCTTCTCGTCTGTCCCACGGAGGTCAAATCTGCGTCAATGTCATAACATGTTGCAAAAGTCAATCAGTTTTAAGTGTGGTCATTTTCTTTGTATCCTCGATAAAACTCTATCCGATTACCCATCATTTTTCCAGCGGCTCTAGAGAGCCAGGGCGCTTCAGTGACGTCAAGTCTCAAATGCGCGTTCATGACAGTCTTCGCCACGCTTGAATTTCACGTGCACGGTCAAGAGCATATAAGATACATTTACTGTAATATATATCTATGGCTAAATTGTATTATTGTAAATGTAGGCAGTGGTCAAATCAGACTAAGTCATTTCGAGACGACCTGGAATTTGACAGGGTAGATGTTATGCTAATATTTTCAGTTAAAAGTTCTGCAATAGACTAAATCGCATTATTTGATCCGAAGTAGGCTAAACACAAGAGAACGTAAGGCGATTCCTTTCCTTAGTCTACTGATCAATTTATGCAAACATGCCGATCCAATGTTGCATAAAAAGCCTACAAATAATTGTCTAGCCTGTGCTTAGGCCTATAGTCAAAGACAGTCAACAGAGGGCGATGTTTACCCTAGACGATCGAGGCACTACATCGAAATATTGTTGATAGGACAGAATAGTATAAAATGTATTTATAATAATAATAATAATAATAATACAAAAAATACAAAATATAATTATGTTGACGACGACGAATGATGATGATGATGATGATGATATCAATAATAATACTATCATGAAAATTATGAATTACGTTTTACAACAAAATTAAGTTGTAGGCTATTACACTGTGTAAGCTAAATGCTCAGTCGCAATTTCAAGAATACAATTATATTTGTAATATAATAATAGCCTAGGCTATTGTAATAAAAATGCAATGTTGGTCCATAATTTGACAAAACAATGTCTACAGGAATAATACTAGCAATATAAACGTCCAACGTGTTTCAAATTACCTTAGGGATTTGATCCATATGCCATTACTTTTCAGATTGTATCTCGTTTAATTTTGACCAAGGACTTTTATTTCACATAATATTACTTAGGTTTGTTTTATTCTTTTAGTGAACATGCATCTGCTCTACTACATGTCTTCTACAAGTGGTCTACAAACATGACAGACATAAAGAAATAGCCTAATCCCAAACTCATGCTGTCATGTATATAGGTCTATTCCGCAATTCTGTAATTTCTCAATTCTACTCTACTACTACAAAACATACTAGACCATTGAGCTCCATCTGCCTGGATACAGCTCAGTTTAGCGTGCTCCACGAGTACACACTGTCACACACCTGTGTGTGATGAGGTCATTCATTCTTCCTCTGCAGCGCAGGCGCTCACTCTCAAACATACCATTTCATGCTGAATTTGGAATGTGAGTCTGTGTCGTTCCTTTGTGTACGGCCTGGTCTGCCTGTAAATAAGTTAACAATACGTCTTAAAAATTCGTGGCACCAATAATATAATTATATTCAACTGTGTTTATTATTATTATAGATATTTGTTTTAAGTACGTTTTATTTGCGACACATTAACAATAGCCTAGCTGGTGCAATGGATGACGGTCTGATGTTGAGGTAAGTCTACCGCCCGGTGCCGCTGTGACGCTTGGCTGGTGTGTACCGTAGTAGCTATCTGACTGTAAATTAACCTAAAATAAACGATACCACCCGTCACAGCGTATAGGAATATAGCAGTATGTTTCGAATACATATTGCGAACACAACGTTTGGTTATATCTATTAACACAAGTAGATGTTGTCGGACGAAAATGCGGGTTCGTCCTTTTTAGGCCTATTTTGTTTGGATGAGGAAGAACCGTCTATCTAGCCTATCTTTGGTAGGCAAGTCAACTCGCGAATAGCTTAAGCTAGCGAGTAGCGACTGTTTCTGTCACTGCTTGGGAGCATTCCAACTGGCATACTGGGCGAACGGGTCCGCTTGTGGTACTAACTGAACATATTTGTTCACTCAGTGATGGAAACGGGATCTCGAAATGGTAAAAGTCGATGGCTTTAGAATGTTTTGTTATATCCGATATAACTACGAGATAACGCTTGTTTAATTGTTATTTGTGGGGAGTGTATTTGTGGGGATGTGTAACATCAGCTCTAGATGCGTTAACAGTTTAAAAGTTAACATCCGCTAACGTTAGTACTGTGTTCTTATGGATTAGCTAACGATAGCTTACACGCTATTTGCTAACCGTTCGCTAGCATGCTAACAAAGAACATTTGCTCATACTTGTTTTGTAATGTCTGTTATCATTTGGAATTTCGATTGAATTACATTTTGTGGTCAGTTATATTACTAGAATTGTCCGTGTAACACTGTGCCGTACTATACCGCACAGCACCGGTATTTGTTTATCCAATTCCAAAATTGTGGCCTCCTCATTTAGGCCATTTCATACGCTTTTTGGGTGGTAGTTTGAGGTGTAGTTACTGAAATTGGTAAACCAGCCATATATGGATGATAATGATGACTATCATTAACAATATTTGTCCACCATCTTGCACGATAAAATAATGTGTTTGTTTTGTTCAGTCTAGCACTACGTTACCTGTATGGTACCATACCATTACAGTATGCTACTGTACATCTGTTACGATGGCTACTTGTAAGTTGTATACTTAACACAGCATCATCTTGGTAGTTCAGCTGCTACCGTACTGTACTATTTTAGTGTTGATATTAATTAATAAAGAAAGGAAACATACCGGTAATTGTCAGTAAATATTAACCCAGCAATAGCGATTTGCTTTTATGTTTTCGACTTGGTTTGGATTTTGTTGACTTCTTTCCCAATAAGTCATATTCTATTAGAAGTGTTGATGTGTCACTGGTTCTGTTAGGAAAACACAATTGTCATACATCAGTGTAACAATGTATTGTTATTATTAAAAAGAATCGTTCATAGACTTCTACCAAATTACATAATTATAAGCAAGAACACTTGTTCACACTGTTTATGCAAGTAACATAAAAGTCCTTTTCTTGAGATCCTCCTGTTTTGTAGCTGACCAGGTTGTAGTAGCTGGACAGCAAGCAAAAAGATTATAGGGTCTGTTAAATTCTCCCCAAAAATGGTTTGAGTAGTGGATGACTGTTAGCAGTGTTCATAATATACTTACCACTGCATAACTTGGTTTTGTGACACATCTTTTTGACAATTCATGTTGTTAGTTGGTCCTGGAAACGTGGATTAGACCATTTTACATTTGGATTTATCTTGTTCTATGTTTACAGGCTGAGCACAATCTATCAACCTACACATTTGTTTTGTGACTAATCTTTTGTTTTCTCTTGCAGTGACAATATACTGGAGTCTATGGCGAGGTTCCTTTTGCCTACATTTTGATGTGTGATGCCTGGAATAGTCTGTACTGTTCTCAGCCCGAAGTGATTCCTTATGCTTGATAGAAGCTGTTCCCTGTGTCCTGCAGGATGGATGGTGTGGATTTAAATTGTCTTGTGTGTCACCATCAAGGTTATCTGTTTTGCAACAGTTTTCTATTCTTTTCCATTTACCAGAGAACACCGCCCCTCCCATACATAGACTTTATTCACTGTAAATGTTCCAACTGTCTTTGATCAGTAAAAAGGAAGGTTGAAGAAGTTGCAAAACATTTTTGTTTTAAAAGTTCACACTGAAACTACTTAGCAGAATCTGTATGGAGGAAGTGGAAATATTTTAATCCTTCAGTTAAAGTTTATCCGCTCACTCTAGTTGTGGGTGGTGGGATGTCGGAAAAGCCAGACGAGAAAATGGTGAAGTTTTTGGCTCCCCCTCAGAGGAATGTAAACGGCACAGGGTCTGGATCAGACACAATGGTGGGCGAACGTCTGCCAGCCGAGGTTAGACGGCGTCACCACACCATGGAGCGGGACCGGTGTAACCCGGAGCACCGCTTTTTCCGCCGCAGCGTCATCAGTGACTCCAACGCCACAGCCTTGGACCTGCCCCTGCCCAGCAAGATCCCTGTCCTTGCATCTCAAAGGTCCCACTTGCACGACGTTGCGTCGCACAGGTTCCAGGCTGCTGCTGACGACACACTGGGGGAGCCAGGCGTCTCTTTGAGCGAGGAGGCGCCGCAGAGCGAGAGCACGGTAAAAGTGGGGTCAGAAGCAGACGCAGGGGCTGCAGCACAGAAGGCGGTGGATCTTTGTGACGGGGAGGTAGAGGCGCCGGTGGTGGTGGTGGCCGCCACAGTGCCCAGCCTAGCTGCACAAGTGCCATGGCAACCTGGGCCCGAGAGCGCCACTGAGGTTAGGGGGGGCCGTGATGCAGAAGAGGATGGGGAGGACAAGGACTCGGCCAAGGCACGCGCCCAGGCGGAGCAGAGAGAAGCAGAGAAGAAAGTTCAAGAAGACATTGAGGAGGCGGAGACCAAGGCAGTGGACACATCACCAGACGGCCGCTTCCTGAAGTTTGATATTGAAATTGGACGTGGTTCCTTTAAGACGGTCTACAAAGGCTTGGACACTGAGACCACGGTGGAGGTGGCCTGGTGTGAGCTGCAGGTAAGACACTGAGGAGGAGAATGCGCTACTGCTCAATTCCTTGTCTTAATATTTAGTTACAGTAGCTGTGTTTAGATGGAGCCTATTACTTTAATTGGAATCGGGTTAAAAGCCCAACCCGATAGAAAATGCTCCATATAAACACCACTGTTTCTCCTATACAGCCAATGCCATTTCCTTTTTAACTGAGCTACAACCTGCCAATTCTCTTCTGAGACACACGGTCAGGATTTCCCGTTTGGTTGTTTCATTTTGCTCATGTCATCGGAGAACAAAGGGTTACTTTTATTTAGCATTTTATCTCAAGTTGTGATTTGATTGTTTCAAATATTTTTGAGGAATTTCTTTTAGACAATGATGTTTAGCTACATATTTGCCAACACCAGAAGTTATCCACGGTTATTGTGCTGGAAACCTCTTGCAACATAATATTGTGTATGACTCCTTAAGTTAATACCTGCTCTCAGGAAATCACCTTATATGTTTCACAAGCGATAGTCTTTCTATTCACAATCACATTTCATTGCAACTTAGTCAGGGTGACGATCAGGTGTCTCATGCTTAATCATAGACTGGCTTTTCTAAAGGAGACTTCACCTTTTTATAATAGTCATTGAGCCTATGGCATTGCTTTAAAGTACGTATTCAGATTGTGTTCAGCGACATGATGATCATGATTATTCAGCAACAACACCCACAGCATTTTCACCTCATTCACTGCAGCATGTTTGCATTTTCAGTCATGCTTTAATCCTGTCATAAGTTGACAGAGGGCTAATATCGCAGAACCCAAGTATAGTCACTCTTGCACAGGAACTCTCAGCTCTTGAGATTGCAAACACGTGCCCCTCCCCCCACCCCCCTGTTCACATGGAGAGAATCTAGCGCATGCTCAGTGCTCCTCTGAAGGCTTGTGTGAATGTAAAATGGGTCAGATTCCTGACAGAGGAATTTGTAGTCTGTGAAGGGAAGAGAAGCAGCCCTGGCCTGCCAAGGCCTGCTTCTCCCTTATCTATCCTTTGTTTCTCTCCACCAAACGGTTTGTATATTGCAGTCTTGCTGTTGGTTCACCTCATTCCCCTCCATTTCATCTATTTTATGGCACTTTTTGCTGTTTTTGTTGTTGCTAATCTGCTCTTTATGCCTCTAACACATCTTATTAGGCTTACGCATTTCCATTGAAGTACAGGTATTGTTTCATGGCTCCCTGTTTCCTCTATATAGCTAGCTAAAGGGCACTTTTTATTTATATAGCTTCACGTACAGTGTCAAATTGTTCTGTTTAGTGTCTTTGCTTTTACACTATGAATAAGTGCCTTTTATTGTAGATCACTTGAGTCATACTTAATTTTATGTACTGCCTCAGTGCCTCCATTATCTTGAATGTTTTGTATATTACTTTTACGTCTTAGGCAATTCTTAGGCTATATTCACTTATTGAGCAATCCTACCTGCAAATATTGGGCCTGGTTCTTACACTGTTAGCAGTACACTGGACTAGACTAGGCTTCTGCTGCTGAATAGCTACAAGTTTGATACGAACGGTGGTTTTGCACAGCCGCAAGTATCTTGCACTGCTTATAACTACAGTATCTTAATGTTAGCTTAGCGGCCGTCTCATCATTTTGTGTAGCCTGCTCTCGCTGGTTTTAAGGAAAAAGCTGTTCGGACTAGTATCTTACATTAGGCATTCTCCAACAGCAAGCACCACTGACTGAAGTATACAATCGAAGTGAGTTTTTCTTAGTTTTCCAGGTGCCACTGTTGGGCTGAGTCAAAGGATAATTACGTCATTATTAACCTGGCTTGAGAAAATATTAAATAAAAGGAGCGGGCTGCAGTAAAATAAATGAATAGTGGGCTGCTGTGAGTGCAGTGCAGGCAGCCTAGGGACAGCATCCATTTCATCCCAGTGCCATGACAATACCGGCCCTCGTGGCAAAAAATTAAATCAGACCGGCCCACCAGGAATTGTCCAGGTGCTCCCGATTAGCCAATCCGGACCAGGGCTTGTCTGTTTAGATCCACTCAAGAAGCTTAAATATCAATGCCTCACATGGATGTTAAAGCTTTCCCATGACTACAGTGGTCTATTTTAGCTTTTAGATGTGACCTGTTGTTCATATGCACTCTCGATTATTTTTGAATTCTTTCAAACCTTTTCATTCAACATATCTATTTGCAGTAAATGAATGACTTGGGCCTAGTTCGCTCTATACTTTTATTCATTTGTTTTAGCTGCATGGCGACAGTGGTAGCATTTTCAGGTTATGATGGTAGCATCATCTACTGTAATCTCAATAGCGGCAGCTAGGGCTGTGACGGTGTCCGCATTACCGCAATACCGCGGTCGCGTGATCCTACCGCGGGATTGAGCTAATCACCGCAAATATTTTGTTTATGC
>JAODTR010019641.1:0-24976 GCA_025399935.1 Amblyopsis rosae
TATATATATATAGAGAGAGAGAGAGAGAGAGAGAGAGAGAGAGAGAGTCACCACTCACAAAAGGCCTATTCATTCTTCCTCTGTGGGCTTCCAGTATGCAGTGGAGAATGAGGAGCTGTCTCAGCACCTATTGGCAGCTAAAGATGCCCAAAGGCAGCTTACAGCAGAGGTAACTATTTGACTTGACTTTTAACAACTGATATCTGGTAGTTGGAGTCCTTCTATTTTTCATAGGTTGTGTGCATTGTAATGGTTTTCAAGTGGAGGTTAATTGCTGGCTTGCAAAGTCTTCTGAGGCTGGAATAATGGTACTGTACAAAAAGAAACATGAGTTAGCCTCTGTGTATTATTACCCCATCTGGTGGACACAAAGTGTACAACAACAACATGGCATCTGGAAATTGCATATTATGATTGATTGCTATCAGCACCAGTAATGTATAGTTACTGTGGTTGCTGCTGTACTGGGACATTCAGGGTGTTACTAGGTTGTTGACCCTTTGAAACATTGTCTTTCAAAAATCTTAATATTACAGTATATGAAATCAGATTTTCTGGTAGTGTAGATGAAAAGTCCAAAGGCATGTTATGCTGTTATGGTTTTCATCATGCTAAAATATGTTAAATAATGTAAATGTTAATGAAGTGTGTGTGTGTCTGCGTGTGCATGTGATTGTGTGTGTGTGGTGGCCTCGTAGCTCCAGGAGCTGGAGGAGAAATACTTAGAGTGTATCGAGATGCTTCACGAGGCCCAGGAGGAGCTGAAGAACCTGAGGAACAGAAACTACCCTGCAGGAACCCCACGGCGCTTCCACCCCCTGGGACTGTACCCCATGGTGAGAGAGGGAGGGAGGGGGGAGAGGGACATCAGTGACATGGTGAAATTATGGATGTATTTTAAGAACTGGATGAAAAAAATGGAACTATAAGTGCTCAAAAGCACATACGACACAGCCATTGTAACGTCCACTACGTACAGCCACAAACTTTGGCCACAAACGTACTCAAAGCCAAACGGTTGTTATGGACAACCGTGGACAACTAGCGCATGAACGAGCATGGGAAACAATGTGAACGTATGGACAAACATTGTTGTCAGCGTTTACGTGCCGTGTGTGTGTGTGTGTGTGTGTGTGTGTGTGTGTGAACGAATGAGACAATTAGATTTGTAGGTTAGGCTATGTACTTATTTCATATCACTGAACTTCTACTATTACACTCTTGTATGATTATTAATTAATAATCTACAACAACATACATTACTCTTGTGTACTTGGTTCTGTACAGTACAAGCTCATACCATCAATGTAATACAAACGTGTTGTGGATCATATTTATGAATACATCCATGGCCAGTTTTTATGATACCACAACATCCATGTATAATGGATGGTACTGTTTCTGATCTTGGTCCCAGTTCTCAAATGTAAAAGCTCCCAGAGTTCTATGCAGCTCTGTTGCTATGGTTGCTCAAGACAAGCTTCAGAGCGTACTTTGCTCGTCCCCTGTGCTGACGTCATGCAAAACAGTGAGCTTTCCCGGGCTCTATTTATGTAAAAGAAAAGATAACGTCCATTAAACTTCAAAATATAACATTTATATATGACTGTGGCATTCAAAAAACGTTTATAACCATTTTAGAGGCTTGCCTATCTTCCATTGACAGCCATTGAAAAAAATAGACGCTGCAATAGCAGTCAGTGAATGAGCCTCGCTTAGCGCTTCTGCACATCAGATACTCCCATTACAGTCACCACAACACACAGCAAGAGGCTGTTTTGGCATAATTATGGCCAACCTACCTCCTAATCTCTTCACCATGCCTCCGTGGATTGGCTGACTGTGCGTGACCATACTGACGTGTGTTTAGGATTCTCTGGCAGCAGAGATCGAGGGGACCATGAGGAAGGCGCTCAGTCTGGACGACCCAGAGTGTGAGGAGCAGAAGTATGGACACACTCACACACACACACAGTTAAGTCCCATTTATGCCCATTTTAACATAGCAGTTTTTGTGACTGTCCCCCTTTGACAATCCTGG
The DNA here is from genome assembly GCA_025399935.1 of Amblyopsis rosae. Lineage (NCBI taxonomy): Eukaryota > Metazoa > Chordata > Actinopteri > Percopsiformes > Amblyopsidae > Amblyopsis > Amblyopsis rosae. Next base: position 2,042 of record JAODTR010019641.1, read on the forward strand.
TATAACTATTAGATTCCCTGGAAAGAAACATTTGTATACAGTATGTCTTGCTTGAGCATTACCCAAGACTAGCCTACAACTTTGCACATGACAAGACAGGGATTTTCCTGGGATTTCCTTGTTGTACTGGCAGCGAAAAGCAGTCTTTTATAAATACTATTTTGTGTCGGCAGATTGTTTCCTATTATATATGTTGGTGTAACTAAGAGATTCGCTGGAAATAAATATTTGTGCTTATCTCTATTAGTGTTCTAATTCTGGCGCATAAACAAGACATGGCACTTTTGGGGCTTCACATCAATTGCATGCACAGCAACGCGCACAGGTCCGCCGCACAGCCGACAGACCAGCGTAGTATAATATGCTCAACATACGCCGTAGGCTAGACGTAAGCTCGACGCAGAAGCATATATCAGCCTTTAGTAGTAAATCTAGTCTATTGAATACCTAGATGTTGGAACACCCTGCCAGAGACATAAGGCTGGCAGAATCGCTAGCATATTTTAAAACTGGTTTCCCTTTTGATAAACAAGCGTTTGTCATCTTTAACCCTCCTTTTAGGTTTTAATGCTATTATTTTTATTAGAATTTTATGTTCTCTGTGGATTTCTATACAATTTGTTTTATTGATTTTAATTGATTAATTTAATATAATGAATCAGATTGTCAAAACAATCATACAGTAGCACTAAGGTCAGATATTTAAGTGTGCATGTGTGTGTGTGTGCACGTGTGTGTGTGTGTGCGTGCGCGAAGGAGCCACCGCAGGCGCGTGTTTGAGACGGTCAAGAACATCAATCAGTCTGTCCGCCAGCGCTCACCAATCCCGTCCAACGCCAACATCCCGGGGTCCAATCAGTCTCTGTCCTCCCGGACCTCCCCTCAGTCCAGTGGCATGGCCACGCCCCGCTCCGGCCTGTACGCCGATGACGGAGAGGGAGTTGCCCTTGACAACCGCGCTCAGAGCCTCCTGATGGAGACCATATCCAATCAGGAAAGGTGAGGATGGGGAAAAATATAAGTAGCATTTTATTGTCACTTTGGCAACAATATTAATCTTATTATTAGATTATGTTGATGTGCTGTTGATAATGATCTATATTTTTATAAATGATGAGTTGGTGTATATGGTAGGTAATCAGTATTGAGAAAGTTACTCAGGAACTGTAATAAGTTACAATTTCCTTGTTACTCTTTCGAAAAGTAATAATCTTTCATTATTACGTAATCGGTTACGTTACTTGTTACATTACTATATTATTTTTACTACCCTGCCATTCCAAAAAATGACAAACAACCTGTGTAGCCAGCTCATGTTAGAATTGAATCCTCTTAATTGGAACAATAATGAGCCTTATGAGTCAACAACCAGCCAAATTGAAAACATTGCAGCCTCTCAAACCAGATGATTGACAGGTTAGTTTAATTAGCATACCCCAAGTTTGCTAGAACCAGAAAAATTATAAAGGCACGTCACGGGGAAATCTCCTTCATGTAATGCAGCATTACTTGGTATAGTAATTAAAATGTTATTACCATTTAGTAAAAAGTAATTTGTTACTGATAAAAGTAATACCATAACAGTAACTAGTGACTAGTTACTCTGATGGTATGACATTAGGACCACCAGCGTGTGTGAGGTAATATGTGCCGTGCCTGTGTACTGGCAGCCATGAGAAGAAGAGTGGCAAGGTGGAGGATCTGCGGCTGGCCCTGCGGCGGCTGTCTCTGCGGCGCCAGAACAACCTGAGCGAGCGCCGCTTCTTCCAGGAGGAGCTCCGGAGGGGCCAGGGGGGGCTCCTGGAGGACCTGGCGGGGGGCCTGGGCGCCCTGATGCCCTCCGAGAGCATCATGTCCCTGGGGGGGCTCCACCTGTGGGCCTCCCGGGGCCCCTACCTCCCCGACAAGCTGCAGATCGTCAAGCCCCTGGAAGGTGAGGGAGAGGGGGGCGGTGCAGCGGGGTGTCAGGGAGCACAGGGGGAGAGGCGCAGAGGGAGAGGGGGAGGAGGCGTGGCCCAGGAACAGGTGGTAAGCAGGAAGGTGAAGGCAGGGAACCAGAGACTCTTGCTGGTCGCTGTTGCACCACCACAAGTCTGACTGTTGCTCCCGGCTATAGACGCACACACACACTACAACACAGAATGAAAATGAAAGGTTTAATGTTGCTAATTTTTGTGAAGGATCAACAAATTAATATCATAATATTATTCAACACATTGTATTATCATGTGTTTATACATTTGTGTTTCTGCTTTTGGTCTTTTTTAAATTTTTCTGTCCTTTCTGTCATTTCTTTGCATCCTCTGGGCCCAATCACACCGAGACGGCCACTTCAAAAGCGCTTTGATAAAACCCCGATCACACAGAGATGGGCTGCCTGAGCCAAATGTCACACATTGACGAACAGTGTGACGCCACACCTTGCGTTGAAAAGCTGAGAATATTAAAAATGGTATGCGCGCCATAAAAAAAGCTCATGACAGTCACGCCGTACCATTGGAAAACAATGGTTTTGCTAGCGACGCGTTTCTAGTCACGTGTCTCGGTGTGATCGGGGCCTATTTCTTGTTAAATCATGTGTGGCTTTTCAATAAAAAACACCTATTCTGATTTCTTCTCTATTTCATTACCTCATTTTTGTCTTCCTCCTGGAAGGACTATTTCTGTTTTCCACTTTATATTGTTCCCTTTATTGTCACTTATTATTTGTTTCTTGTAATATAATAGGCATTGCAAAAGAGATCACTGCATCTATTTGGATGTCCTCGCTTAAATCATTTATGCTGTTGTGTTTATGTTTATGTTTTGTCACAGCTACAGTATGTCCTCTGTTCTGTAGCATTTACTAATACATATACATACAATATGTTAGCATTCAACAATGTTCTGGGACGTACATGAGCCCTGTTAATCTACTGTTAAATCTGCAGCTCAACGATGCATGTTGCATCAGTGCTACTAGACATGTCCTGGCTTGCATGATGAATGCTAACGGCACCAATAGAAAGGGAATGCACAAGACTCACCCATACTGACAGCAGATTTGAATGATTCAAATTGGGGTCTTATGAATGGCATCAAACAACACGTGTGTTTACGTGTAGGTTCGGCCACGCTGCATCACTGGCAGCGGCTTGCCCAGCCCCACCTGGGCGTGATCCTGGACCCCCGGCCCGGTGTTGTGTCCAAGGGGTACAGGCCCCTGGAGCTGGAGTTGGAACAGGTGTGTGACTCACAACGTGAATACTGAATATTTCAAACCAATATTTCTCGTGCACGAGCAACAACCGGCATTTTAGCAAGTATAACATCCATCATACTTTTAGTGTAAATGCTAAATATTTAACAAAACATGCCTACAATTATAGCAGTAGAATCTAAAACAAACAAAAAAATTCCTGTTTTATGCTGTACCACAGCGCACATGCACGAGTCTTGAGGTAAGGAACACCAGTGACGCATCTTATAACGCAGTATTCTGTTTGTACTGCGCATGCGGCAAAAGAGACACTTTAGTGATGACGCGTCTCTTAAATTAGAATCTCTGGTTTCACTGCGAAAATTAGCAAAGACTTACTTAGTGCAAGCCGCCATTCTCTTCCATGTGACTATCAATAAGTCTATGATTTTAGGTCTAAATGTGTCCATGCAGCCACGCGGTTGTCTAAATACTGTAGGTTAACGTTTTTTCCGCTACAAAGCAAATGATTTGCTCTTTGGGGGGAGGAGAGGGGCAACTCTCTTTCAACCACCACCTTTCCCAGTTCCATTCAGGGTTCTTGAAGAGTTCTGCCCTAACTGTTGTGCAGGTGTACCCATGGGGGGGCTTTGAGGAAGATGAACCAGGGGACCAGTACTTCCAGAACCTTCCCACCTCCTCGGTCGCTGCCTCCTCTCCAGCAGTCCCCCCCACGTCCTGCTCCATCAGCGGGACCCAGGGGCTGCCTCCTGCTGTGCCTGGCCTGCCCTCGCCCACCACCGTACACCCGTCGCCCCACCTCAGCAACACAGACGCCCTGGGTGGGCATGGATACACACACGCGCTCACACACACTTGCACACACATGAACTTGTTTCATTATGTATGCTGCCACTTTAACACGCATAAACTAAAATGAAGAGCAGGTATTTATTCTTATGACAAAGGAATTATATTTTTTTTGTATACTGTTTTTTTTTAAAATACTTTTTGTGTGAAGTGCATTCTGGGAAGTTGCCCTGGCAAGTGGCTTGATTATTTACATTTGGCTGATACACTACTCTTAGTGCCGTGTGTTATTGTTCTAATTTCAGTGGCATATAACCCAGGTAAAAGCATGGCTCACACCAGCTCTACCTACACCTTCACCACCTGTCGCATTCTCCACCCAACGGATGAGCAGACCTGCGTCACGCCAAGGTGAGACCGTCACCGCATCTTCCAAACAGCCAGTATGTTTTCCATGCAGTAACTAGCTGAGCCCGCCTCCCGTCTCTGGGTATTACCAAAGCCTTTCTAACCACTCCTTCCTGCAGTCTGAACTCCGGTCCAGCCACATCTTCCTGTGTGATGACCAGCACCCTGCTGACCACACCTGCCGCCACACCCTGCACCCCCCGCCGCCTCAGCCTGCGGCCCTCTGAGTCATCCACCAACCTCAGGCATGACTCAGCTGTTCCTCCATCCCCACACATGTAGTCTGTTTACAGTGTGACGCATTCTAATCTCTTTCTAGCCCAATAACTACATGCATAGTAACTGATGCATCTATCTAGCCTAGTAACTACATGCATAGTAACTGATACATCTATCTAGCCTAGTAACTACATGCATAGTAACTGATACATCTATCTAGCCTAATAACTAAACAATAGACTCTTGATAATGTTATATATTTTTGAAACTCCAAAGAAACCAAGTTTGTTCCTCTGTTGTGTTGTGTTCCTCCTCTTTACTTTCCTTCTCCTTGTTGTGGCTCTTGTTTTGACTTTGGCAGAGATGCCACGCGCACCACCAGCACCTCTCTGGGCCTAGTGCGCCTTCTACAGGAGAGAGGGATCTCTGCAGCCATGTACCACCAGCAGAGCCTGGACCCCAGTCAGCCCAGCGGAGGTGTGCTGTTCTGCACCTCTGTGGCTCCCCAGAGAGCCCCCCACCGCGGCCCCACGCGGCCCCCTACCCCGCCTAACTCTCCTATGGCCCCGGCCGGGGTGCATGCGGACCCCCCCTTGGGCTTTGACTTCAAAAGCCCCTCCTATGACAACTTCCTGGCCTCCAAGCCGGCGCGCTCCATTCTGAAGGAGGTGGCGGGAGCCACCAGGGGGCGACAGAGAGCCAAGGACTGCGAGAGCCAGACGGACGTCAGCGTGTCAGTCCACAAGCTCAACCTCCTGGATAAGGTGAAGAGGCTGGGCGTGGTCGGAGCCCGGCTGGGCGCGCTGTCGCGCTCCAGCTCGCCCTTCGGCGCTGACGGCATGAGGCGCAACAGGAGCTACCCGGCCATGGTAGGAGCCAGCATGGCCATGAAGGACCCAGGGCCCCAGGAGCAGTCTGAGCTGCTGCTGGCTGCCAGGGTGCCCAAGCAGAGCAGCCTGAAGTGACCTGGCCTGCCTTCCTGCGGTACCTGGAGGCCACATGCTCACACTGTTCACGCTGGATGAAGGGTCTGCTGCTGTTACCATAGCAACACTGAAAGGCTGACAATCCCGCTGCAATCCCGCCCCCCAAAAAAAGAACTCTATTAGCTCTCTGAAATGACTGTTGGCCTGTATTTGAGAAGCAGAACACATGAGACCACTCTTCTGAAATAAGGTGAATGACAGTTTGGGTCTTCACGTCATTTCAGAACACAGGGGATATGGTCATACCAGATAACAAGAACATGTTTACTTCTGCCAGCATCTGTTAGTCTTCCATCTAGCTAACCTCTCTCGCCATCTCCTGTTAAACCTGACACTGACTCTGCTGGATAGATGTGCTCATGGCACCCGCTTTCTGAAGCAAAACATGCACACAAGTACACTAAACGCAGTTAAGTTTGCTTTTTATGTCATTATTAAATTAAGTTATATAAATGATTGTCTTTCTCTCTCGCTTCTGAATGAGACCCTTTTAAGAACGACTTTGACTGATCTACTGCCAGTATAAGCAAAAGCTTTGGTTTAGCTTTCTAAGTGGCCATTAGATATGGAGGGATGGTGGTTGAGCGTCTGTATGAGCTGCAACAATCAATATATCACAGCCGCAGTTTGAAATAAGACATGCAGCCTATAGCAGACTAAAAAAGAGAGACAAAATACTTTTTTGTGCTGATGAAATGGCATGGTACAGTGTCTCAATTGTCAATCTATAATAAATATACAATCTATAATTAAATGGTTCTGCAATATAAAATTTGTGAAATTACTTTCTTTGGCATAGGAAATTACGTATTATGTTTATTGAGTTAATGCTTATTCTGCCAGCAGATGGCGCTCCTGTCTAACATGGCCTTTATTGTACACGTTCCACTTTTTACTTGGTTGGTTTGTCCAGTCAGTAGTATCCATTCATAACCTATTTTTAAAGATAGCTTATCTAGTGTTACAAGGGACATGTCAAGCTGTTTATTGCTGTTAGCAGAGGCGTAATTGAGATCTCATCTATCTCATCTAAACCCTGGATTCAATAACGGGAAAATGTCACTACTGAATCTAATAATGGATAATTTAAAACAAATTAATGCTAATTGTATTTCAAATGCCATTGTTTTCTTTCACTGTACACGTGGCTGGTTTTAATTATATTCTGAAAATCGAATTTATCTCATCAAACTACAAGGCTGTTAAAACATATTATATATTGGTCTAAATGCAATACTCTGCACTGATATTTTGCATAATAACCCGGGCATGTGAGTATGCCTAAATCTCTCAGATAAGATTATTTAACTTGCCACATATCGGTCAATCCAGTTATTTTATTATTACCAATATGCTTTTTCTGAATAATAGCATGTACATAGGGAAGAACATGGTACTGTATGATGAGACACTTTTTACATTTGATGATTGTACTGCAAAATAAAAGTGTATTTGTTTTAAAATTGTTACTATATGTACCTCAGGTTGTTGTGCACTTATGGAAATTGAAACAAGTTATCTAGTTATTATGGTTTTAGAACAATTACAATAAAAAAAGTTACCCAATAGGGGTAAAATGAGCATGGGGAAAATAGTGCCCCTATAAACATTACACAAAATGTTGAGATCAGCTTGATTATTCATTAATTAATCATTTTGACAAAGACATACTTTTAGATCAAACCATATGTTTGTGTTCTGTTGCTCCACATTTGAACTGATCTTTGTGTGTTATACATAAAGAATGTATAGCTTTGTGTAAATGTTATGTATACTATTATGTAGGCTATACAACATGTTTGTGTGTGTCTTAACAATTAGATATGTATTACATCAACACAATATAACGAATATAATTAACATGAAATTGTAATGGAGACACGTCAGTGTGTATTTGTGTGTACTGTATGCATATGTATATATGCTGAATATAACAAAATATCTAAATACACAGGTTACTCTATAACTATGCAGCCTATATATAAACATTAACATCACTGGCCCATTTTACCCCAAAGTTTGTGACCAACTGTCTCACATAATGGTTCAGATCAACAATTCTGCAAGTTCATTACCATGTTTTGTAGCTTACAGTGACTTAAAATAGCATGTCTAACACATATCTATTTTAATTATGAATTCACTTGGCATGACAAAAGTAATTTATTTTGTTGTGATTTGCATACAACTCTCCAAGTGCTTGAGTTTAAGATGGGTTGACCAATGTGAACTATACTTACTTAATATGTGGTAACATTTATTGTTACCTAGATAAGTGGCTCATCTTACCCACTGGTTGACTTACCCTGTTCTCCCCTACTGTAATAAAGTGTCATTAAAGCCATATGCTGATAATGCAGATATACAAAGACCAGTTTTATTGCTGCTTTAGTCAGCATAGAACAGAACAGTTTTCAGATGTGCTAACATAATAGCACAGTGTTTTCTAATGATTAGGTTGCCTTTTCAAAATGATAAACTTGAATTAGCTAACACAAGGTTCCATTGTAACAACACAGGATCTGGTTGGTTGCTGAAAATTACCCTCAATTACAAACCAGCAATGCAATTAATGTAAACATTAACTGTCAACAGTATGCTCAATACAAAAGACAGCTTTTCTTTCAAAAACAAGTAGCCATACGTCTAAGTGACCCCATACTTTGGAACAGTGTGAGTGTATAATATATATAATATAATATCATTTTCTGTAATGGATGCTTTTCTTCCTCTCTTGTGGCTTGTCCATTAGTATACCCTCAGTACCCTCATGTTTCTATGTGTCCTAATGAGTCACTTAAAGTGCTAATGTATATCATATTCAATTCAGTCAAAGTGAGCCGGGTTTATTTTATAGGTCTCCATAACCACTGCATTGAGATTATGTATATGCTTTTATATTCACACGCACACACAGTACATTGTAGGCCTTTGTTGCTTATAGCCACTTACATAATTGAAAACGGTGTGAAATGGTGTGGTTTGGATTTTTGCACACAAAGGAATGTAGAGAATGAAGCAAAATGTAAACCCAAGACATTTGCAATGGCCTGGAACACATCCTACAGGGGTTAACCCACTGGAATGAGTGATACTCTTTACAAACCTCAACGGTAAGTCTCGATTAAGTCTCAACTCTCATAGTTGCTGCAAAGAGCAGCGGAATTGATCTGCAAGTTTGGCAGGGAAACTCAGTACATTTGTAATTCAAGCATGACCCGAGCTCTTCGCTCAGTGCAGACACACACATGAAGTCCTCCCAGTCCCCCAAGGCATCCAGACCACTTCTCTGAATAATTCACTAAGCTCAATTGTTCATCGATCTATCTCTATCTCTCTCTTGCTCTCTCTCTCTCTCTCTCTCTCTGTCTTTCTCTCTGACATTTTTCACTTAACCTGAGGAGCAAATAACATAGTCTAATCACAGTTCTGCACATCTGTTTTCCAACAGCAGGAAACAGCTATGATTGCAGTTGTTTGTTACACTATTACAGCCACTGTAGCATTAATGAAATCCAACATGTCATGTCAGTCATTTGTGGATCTGCTAGTAAATCAGAAATATTCACTGTGTTAAATTATGTAAAGTGTAAGACTCAGTGAAGACATCAAATGCTCTTTAATGCATCAAGTGTCATCATTTTGGCCTAATGTTGGCCTCTCTAGGAGTCAATCATTTTATCCTGCCATGCCAGAAGCAATTACAATAAAGCATTTTTACCTATTTATCCTTCTTCCTACTGGGAACAATATTCCCCCAACAGTGCCCCATGCTATTTCAACATTATGTACAATAACGTTTTCAATTTTGCTTTTGAATACTTTTTTCTATATTCCATGAATTCTCCCCATGAAGCATTCATTTAGACTCATACGTCTGTATGTCCTTGAGCTTCTCATAGTCTCAGATTTCTTTTGCCACCTCATACCCCATAATCGACCATGGCCCATTTCACAAGTCTTGCATAGAAATGCACTCTAATCCGATGACAACCAAAACCACACATTTGAGCCAGGACATTTGGGTGAGCATTGAGTATATTCTTAGTTACTTCTCACTATATTTTGAGATAGTATTGTTAAAGCAGGCCATCAGGGTGCAACATTCATTTTAGCTAAACAATATTTATTATGTCAACATTTTAAACTTGAATAAAGTTGGTAATTACCGTACTGTTATTAAATTCTTCAGGATACCCTAGTAATTGATGGAATATTAATATTATCACTATCAAGGCTATATGAATATGAGTATTATCACTATATATTCAGGTTATTATCTAGTTCGATAATATGGGCAATGTGAAAACAGCTCCATAATACCTTTGTTTATGTCTTGTTGTCTAATGTATTTTTACTAACTACTATCGCATGCATTGTAGCCTCCTGTACTACAAATAAATGCACAGAATCACATTGTTTTGAAACTTTATTCATTCAACTTAGTCCACCAGACCCTGACACGAGCCCCAACCTTGCACTCAGAAAGTGAAACCAAACAAATCACCCAGACGAACCACAGACTGTGAAAGCTTTTCTGCAAAATTTGGCATATGTATATTGCGTTATCATAGATTTACAAACAGATTTACAACAAATACATAATAAATAGACTCCTCAATTGAGACTGCTGGCAGGGGTACAGCTTCAGTGTTTGTGTGCGCTTCCCCCTGTAGGAGTCCTTACGAGGAGTACTCATATTCCTCCGCACTGCGCCGGCCAAAATCCATCCACCCCAAGTAGTCCCTGTCTTTTATCCGGTGGTTGGCACTCAGACCGCTAGCTCTGCTGTTCGCTGATGAGTTCCTGCGTACAGAACCTGAGAGGAGGGGTGGAGAGGAGTGGAGAGAGTGTGTGGGTGGGTGGGAGAAGAGAGGAGAGGAGAGAGTATGTGGGTGGGTGGGAGAAGAGAGGAGGGGTGGAGAGGAGTGGAGAGAGCATGTGGGTGGGTGTGTGTGTGTGCAGAGGTGAGTGATAGGTAGAGAGAGAGAGAGAGAAAGAGAGAGAGAGAGAGAGAGAGAGAGAGAGAGAAAGGAAGAGAGAAGTTAGTTATTTCTCTCTAAACTCTCCAGAGAGTTTGGAGCGCTTGAGGCTCAAACGCTCCAGCGATTGAAGACTCTTGGCTGTGGGTTCAGAGACACTGCGGGAAGTTCCAACACTGATTCCTATGGACACGTTAAAAGGCAGATAAAAGCTGAAATTCTCCATTCTCTGAGACACTATACAGAGTGTTTTTCAGCTTTGAATATAACCGTCCATGTGTATTTAGTAGATCTACTGTGACTATATGTTTTATTTGGATATTTTGATATCACTTTAAACCAGGATTACTGTATGTTTAGCGTTGATCCATATGTCATTTGGCTTTAACAGAGCATTACAGTAAATGGAAGGCAGAGATAACATCATGAACAAATACGACGAACAAAAGCGTATTTAAAGCATACAGGTCACACAAACAACTATAGAAATGTATCTATTGTTATTGTCTTTGGTGACTTTAATACCACTGCAGTTCGAAATTCTGTTGAGATATGTGTTTTTAGTTAGTGTCTCTCTCTCTCTCTCTCTCTCTCTCTCTCTCTCTCTCTCTCTCTCTCTCTCGCACACACACTGCATACACATTAGCTCTCTCACGATCTCTCCCAATCGCTGTCAAAATAATAGGGATGTTCTCCTCAACAGATGGACTTTGGAGTGGCAACGTGTAATCTTCTCACTGCTTACAGTAATTAGTCTAACTGTACTGTGTGTGTGTGCACATGTTTGTGATCTTTGACACAGAGAACACAGTGCAGCCTGTCTTTTCCAGTTTCCTACAGCATAACGGCCGACGTGGAAGGCGACCATGTTCGTTCTGCATCACTGTGTCCCAATACATCGAGGTGGCCACCCGTTTTCTAATCAAGTGAGCTGTCATCTAGAAGCGCTTGGCACTCCCACGCCCTCCCACAAAACACACATAGACTCACACACACACACACACACACACATACATAAACACAGTGATTTGAATCCCTGGTGTGCTGAAAAGCTTGGCCGCAGGAGGCTTGTTAATAACACCTCCTACATTAAGAAATGCAATGAAATGGCAAGTTATCAGATATATATACACACACACACAAGCATGCACTTGTCCACCTGGATAGACAGACAGACGCAGAAGCTCCTTTCACTCACTCATACACACATATACACACATACACACACATATATATATATATATATATATATATAAGCTTGTACATTTACATTTTTTAATAATGATGCCTATAGTACATTAAATCTTATATATACATTTTAAAGAGTATGAGTTGCTCATGTTCACTGTATGTAAAACAAAACTGCAAAACCACTAATACAGTATTGTTAAGCTTACTGTAACTCCAAAATGTTTTGTGGAAACAAAAACATATTTATTACTGATAAATCTATTATTTAAGTTTATTTATTATGTATTCCCTCTAGTCTAGAACATGCCCACACACTCACACCCACACATTGTCTATTTTCCAACATTGTTATTCTCCCACTGAAATGATTTCACTATAAGTAACAGAAAGTGGAATAGTTTCATTAGCTTCGCATTTCACGTATTTGTTCCATTTCAAGTTTTGCAATTGTGTTCGTGTAAATGTAAGGTTCTGCATGGTAGAAAATATTTAATAGCTGAATTTACATGTGTCTCACAAATATTGTTTAAATAAACAAATACATTTAGATTCAAATTCAAACACCTCTCTCTCAGACTATTAGACGATGAGGTTTACATTAATACAATGCATATATGTGTCTGTGTGTATGAGAGAGAGAGAGAGAGAGAGAGAGAGAGAGAGAGAGAGAGAGAGAGAGAGAGAGAGGGGCATATGTAAGCTCATATTTTAAATGTGCGACCAAGTTGCGTGCGTGCGCATGTGCGCGCGCGCCCGCATGAGCATTTGCTCGGGCATTAACTACACGCCCGTTGAGCCCGAGAGAGATAGTTGCGCTGACGAGCCACCATCAGAACTGTCAGACGGTCAATGAGGCTGGCTTGCTTCTCTGAATCAAGGAAGTTCAAGCGATAAATGAAAGGGCGAGAGAACTAATAGAGAGCGCAACAAGACTAAGGTCTGAGATTTGTCCGGAAGACAGCTCCCTCTAGAATGCTCTTTGTCAAACCACAAAGGCTTTTTAGAGCCACTAATTCATTTTACTAAGGCTCTGCCTGTTTCCAGTAATTAGCAACCCAGTGAGGAAGAGGCTGGCATCAAAAAGCACTCTGTATGTGAATCCATGGCAAGTGATATGGCCAAGAATGTAACTCATATATGTATGTACTGTACATGCACTCACACACATGCACACGCACACACACACACAGGTGGAAACAAGCAGGCTTGGAGGCTCACACACACCTTTCCTGGAGGAGATGAGTCTGGCCAGCAGTTCGCTGAGGTTTGCCTTGGAGTCTTCCTCATCTTCAGCCAAGGGAAGGGTTTTGAGCTGGGAAGTAGAGCGCCGCTGTCGAACCGCGGACTCCAACAAGACCCGGGTGCCTGCTCGAGCAAGCGCTATTGGGTCACACAGAGAACACCAGGTGGAATCACGTCAGAACAACAGCGGAACATATGTGTTGTTATTATAATATTTATACACATATTATGTATTACACATAACGTATACCTTCAGAGGCAACAGGGCTGACAATGTGACTTTCCTCCAGGGCTGCAGAGGAGTAGGGGAGCCCCAAACAGCTAGTACACAGCACGACCAGCAGCACACACACACACAGTCCCGCAGTCATCTGTGGTGCCAGGAGGAGGCACCCATGGGAAAAGTAATCAAAAGGAAAGGAAGGAAGGAGCAAAGGAAGGCAGGTGTATTTAGTATGCAACCATCTGGGTTTCCAACAGATGCTGTGTTTCAAAGTAAAACCACAAAGCAAGTCAAGCCGCAGATGTCATCTTCCATAGTTAATGATTGCTTCCCAAACCCTGAAAAAGCCTTATTCATATTTTATTTCATGGTCAGAGCTATTCACAGAGCGCTCAACAGCACCATTTTCATAAATGTTTTGGCCGTATCAAACCTACATTTAGCTGCTTGACGTGTAGATGTCTTCACCCAGCTTCAAATGTAGATGAATAAACCATTAATAGTCTTTAATTAAGAATCTTTTGATTTGAAGTTAAGATTTAAATCTTGAGATTTTGCTCATACATTGCTTGTAATCTGAATACAGCCGAACATACATATTTCACAAAACATATTCTGCCTTATAATAAAGCATTTACACAAAATAAAAATTGTAAATGTAATTAAAACATTTCTTATTTCAGTTATTTCTAGTTTATTAAGAAAATCAAGGAAAAAGTAAATAAATCATATATAGCGCTAATAGATTGTTTTAACAACAGTTGTGCTGAAGTAAAATAACAAGAGGAAGACTTACCTTGAGAATGGACAGATTATATGCGTGAGAGGATTTTGTGATAGCCAGAGCACACTTCTCTGTTGAGTGGGAAGGACTCCCCTTTTATATTCTCTGTGCAGCGCCCTGTGTGTGCGTGAGTTAGTGTGTGCGCGAGTGTGTGTGTGTGTGTGTGTGCACTGCGAGAGAATGAATGCTATTTATTTGTCTGTCTACCGTCCCTAGTATCTGTGACAGCTCCAATACAATGTAACCAGTGCTGAAGCATCTATTTGCTTTTAATATAATCTGTCCCAGCCATTAAGGCAGATCCCACTGGAGTTGAAATTGGGTTTAATACAGTTTTTATTGGTTTCTAGTCTAAAGTGATCGACGACAGCACTACAACACCAACACAGAAAGACTCACTCACACTAGTTTGTCTAACACAAAATGTTTACACAGTCCCTGCTTACGAGCATGAAGGGGAATGTGTGTGTGGTCCCAGTGAAAATGTGAAAAGGGCAGACATTGAGACATTTCACTCATTCGCCCCCTCTCTGTCTCACACACACGCGTCGCACATTTTGCTCCACTTCTGCACTTTTTCTGTCTAACACTCCCTCTCTGTTTATTCTTGTCCATCTATGTCCCCAGTCTCGGAACCCATTTCTCCGTCTGTGGAACTACGAACCTAGATCATGTTTCATTAGGCACTGTCAATCAATAAGATGGAAACAATCAAACCGTACTGTATCTTTTGGCAGTTGAATGGTCATCGTTGTGTTAATGAGACTGACAACCAGGAGATCCCCATAGAAGTCTGAGGCTCACCATCAAAGCTAGCAGCTATACTGGCCATATAGCTGCTAGCTTTTAGCGCTCTGGAACTGTAGCATTCTCAGAGGAAAAAAAAAGAATCAAAATAATGTACAGTATGTGCTGCATTTGTAAAATGTATATTCACACAATGATGTGAATGTGATGGCACTTTTTATAAACAAATAACTATAAATGGTGTCATATAAATAACTAATGGTATTCTAATTACATTCTAAATGAATGTAATGTAACAATGGCAGATTAATGTAATACAATGGTGATTCTATTACTCTTACTACTTAAATTATTTTGATCAAAGTTGTGAAGGTTTATTTTGGTGGTCTGCAAACAATATGGCTCAGGAGTTGGATATACTGCAGCTTTCTATATTAGCATCTATTACAAATATGTGCTATTGTTGTTGCTGTATTATCTAATTTAATGAGCAATTTATGGCTTCTGACTTAGGCTTGCAAATACACTACTCTGAGTGAAGATCAATACAGTACAATACGTAGTACTCACTAAATGAGGACAGTCTCTGTATAGAACCCCCAGCATGCACTGTGGTTATCTATCAGACCATCACAGAGAAGACTGAGTTCTTGTTCTCTCATCATCAAACCACATTTTGTAAACCTCAGTCTGTGTGTGCCTGTGTGAGTATGTGCACAACCTGTTGTGTGCTTCACAACAGCTGAAGATGCTGAAGTTTTCACCAGACATGAGGAGACGTGGGTGTGTGAGAGGTGAGGCCAAGGCCGTTCCAATTAGAATTAATTAACCATGTTGTGTAGGAACGTGTGTGTGTGCGTGCGCGCGCACATGCTTAAACACGTATGTGTGAACTCAAATAATTATTTTAATGTTATAACATGCATGTGCGTGCATGCGTGTGTACGGACAGTTATTTTTGCCACCTCACGGCGTAGGCGAGCAAAAAGCGGCAGCTTGGTCCCATGTGGCCAGAGAGGTTGAGCCTAAACACTCCACCGAGCTACCGGCTGATCACACTCACTCCTAGAACGCGCATCTAATCATGTCTGTCAAGTGGTCACCCTGTGTTAGGCAATACACAATGGGAGGGAGGGGGGGAGAGGCAGAGAGAGAGCCCAGGGTCTTCAGTGTACACTTAGTAAACACACTAAATAATGTATAGATCCATCTATTAAGGCATCGGTCTCTGACACTGTCCCACCTTTCACACACACCTACACACACACACACAGAAAAAATGCATTCAACACTAGAAACACACACACACACAAACATACATGATTAAATCATTACATAGAGGAATGCTTTGCCCCCAAGTTAGGCTCAGAATCCCCTTTGAATATTTATTTCCTTCATTTACAAATGCGTTGAGGAACCCATAACATCTTAATAGGACTCACTATTTGTTTGCGTTTTTTTATTCTGCCAGAAAAAAAAAGCTAATAGTGCTCTGAACAAGCCTCATTTAATGTGTCTGCTCTATCCAGCTGTCTGTAAATAATATCATTTCTCCATTTGTGTACATTGTGTCAAAATGCCAAAGATGGATAATTAACTTTAGATTTAGATATTTTATCTAAATGTGTATGTATTTGTCAAATGCACAGCAACAGCACTGTTGGCAGTGTGTGCTCAAGAGCCCGAGCGCTGCGTGCATTGTATGCAAGCGAAATGCTTGGCACCTTGTGCAGAAAGTGTCCTTCTCCTCAAGAGCCACACTCTTTAATGTGTCTGTGTGTCCGTGGATGGGAGTTAACAGCTGTTGTACCTGGGCCATGAGCACACCAGATTGTCAGATTTGACACACAACCAACAGGGCTTTAAATGCAGTACTCTTTCAGGCCACCAGGTGCATGGCAAGACAATTGTCTGGATTAATGATAGTCAGTGAAACAGACATGAAATTTTTTGTCCCTTATTCAAGCATGATATCCTAATAATTGTGATATTATTAACTTTTTTATTTTATTTTTTAACTATTATTATCTAAATCCTCAACACTGCGGTCCTTGCGGTCAATATTATATATTATATTATATATTATGTCAAATACATATTCACGTACAGTATTCACACACACACACACACACACACGCAAACACACACACACACGCACGCACACACGCACACACACACACAAGCGCACACGGGCATACAAACACGGGCACGCCAGCGTAGTAATTAGCAGCAGCTTGTGGATGCTGGTGTTGTGGGGACCGTCAGCACTTGAGCCAGTATGAATTGAGTCACTGTGGAAAACACACCTGCATCCTCACACACACATACACACACGCATACGGACACACATGCACGTGCACACACACACACACACGCACACGCACACGCGTACACACAGGATAGCCCAGAGACAATGGCTCAAACACCCAGCCTTGCTTGTGTTTCCAATCTGCCTCATGGTGCTGAATAAATACAACTCATTACCAGATCATCTGCACGCAGATGTCACTTCACCCCAGCCCCTCCCATATTCTCAAGTAACATCCCATATGTAAACAAGCCTGATTTTCAATTGATTTTACATTCACTGAATCCTATTCGTTTATTTGCCAAAAATATTGTGTTTTTCTTATATAAAAATATATATATTCCCTAAAATGTACTTATTTGTAATGATGATGTTATAACCGAACTCATGAAAGAGAATTGTACTATTCTGCCATACCCTCTTTCTGCCGATTTTCAGTCCTATTTTTGAATCCCATTCCAACTAAATAGTATTAGAAGATTGTTAATGTGATAAAGGCATAAGTTACTATATTTGGGTGAATGAACTGGGATCAGACCATCACATTTTATCAAGAGCAAAATGGACGTAATACAATGAATAAGTTAATACAGTATCACATTATAGCATTCACTTTGACAGGTGAAGATGTTGCAGATCATTTCTCTGCACCGCAGGTGTCTTCACTGTCATGTGTCGATGGCTGGCTGCCCCGTGGGAGGTCAGCGACGAGCATGGGCATGCTCATCACACTGTGCGCCTCCAGTTAGACCAGACCGGGCTGGCCTCAGAACACCAGCAGCGAGGTGGAGACAGTCACAGATATTACCATGTGCAAATGGGTGAAATGGCCCTCGCTCTCAGGGTCCACGCATATACAGCCCCCCTTCTCTCCTGTGATGGAGAAACACGCTGATCGACCCAAACATAATGAACACACAAACAACAACACTAGCAACAGATCTTTCTTCAATTCATCCAGTTTCAGAGAGAGAACAGCACACAAAAAACACCAGGAACAGGACATTTGAGGATGTGACAGGGAATTAAAGAGCAGGGTACAGTGGGGGAGGACTGAGAAGGAGATACATCGAGGAGAGGAGGAGGATGAGTATGAATAAAGCGGAGGAGAATATATGGGAGATAGTGGTGTTGACACACACACACACACACAGGCTAGGCTATGTTGGGCAGTTAGGAAAACAGGGATACGTCTAATTACAGAGTAGTTAACAGGTACACCAAAACCTTGGCCTTGTTAAACTAGAGAAAATAAATAAATAAAAATCACAGGGAAGCCAATGTTATTGACTGGTGGTAATGACAACGTTGTTCTCCCTGACCAAGGCAAGCTGTGTTTGGAGATTGTCTCTCTGACGTCTGAACCGAGGTTTGGCTGCTTTCAGATACCTTCTTTCTGCTAGTCAACACATAGGCCTATATGAACTCCGTTATACTATACTAGCCAGACCAAACTCCCTGTTATATAGAATGTTGTTCAATTGATCATCAATATTTCTTTGACAGGTGATCAGACAGGATAAATAGGGGAATCTGAAACATATTCAGACACATATTTTCCAATTATTGTGAAAAGGATTCAAACACATTCACTGTAACACCATTATTACACTTAGAGCTTCTATGTAGTATACACACGTAGTGCGTGTGTGCGAGTGCGCGCGTTTGTGTGAGTTAGTGAGTGATTGAGTGTTCGTCCCTACAGTGGTCTCCAATACGTGTGGTTATTTTTATCTAATTAAATTGATAAGGGTTAATTATATTCACGCTGCATTTCTAAACTCACTGCAATTATAAAGCGTTTCATGTAGCAGGGGACAAAGCAGCGATGGGCTTGTTACAAAAACAACAGGATGTTAATTCAGAGGGCGCTTGTGATCAAAATGGCGTTATTGCCGATACGGAGACACTACCTGGGCCGGCCTGGCTGTGAAATGATGGTCCTTGTAATGTAAAAATGTTGTTAAACATGTTAAACAAATGTGTTTGTATTTCTGTGACTGTGAGGACCAACTGTATGTGCGTGTCAGCGGTGGTGAGACAGGCTGGGCTAATACCCATAACCCTTTTCCCTGCTCCCCGTGTGCCTACATCGCCATGCGTAGACACGGAGGGTTAGAGAAACGCACCTGAGCCGTAGAAAGTCAAGCTGCGCGTCTCGCTGTGCAGTCAGTAGGTCTTGAATTATATATAATCCCAGGGTGCCACTCTGTAGCAGGGTGGATTACGCCTGAGAAAACACCCTGTCATAGAGGGAAGTGATATCAAGGATGACTTCACTGCAGACCCGTGCAGAGAGATCCACAGGGGCAGGTGCTCAAAATGTATAAAAGCTGCCTATACAACTCAAGATGTAGTAGGCCAATGCTAGTCTAGTTTCCTTGAGTTGGCCACAAATTGACATTATCACTGTCTTATACTGTATGACATACACACACTATAGATCAAGAGAGAGGGAGAGAAGTATATGCTAAATGTAGGCCTAAAATATATGAACTGTTTTGGAAACACAGCCTATACCATATTTGATATGCCTTTATGGGTTACTGAAAGAGGAAATCAAAGAGTTCATGCATTTTGAAAGATGTAGTCAGTGAATACACATGGAAAATGATGCACAGGTCACTCCAAAAATCTGTTGTGCTGGCTGAGTGAAAAGTATTGAAAGCTGACTCATAATGCGTCTTAACCTGACATGCCAGATATCTGTGTCTGTTAGACACATCCATCTGGAGAGCCATCCATTGAAATTGTTCTAAAAGGCAGGTGCCCCCAAAAAAAAACTTGGCAGGTGATTGGACAAATCTGTGAATCAGCAAAGCCTGTTAGCATCAAAAGTCTGGAGGTGAGTGAAATACATTCTAATAAAACTTGATGCTATATTGCATCACCTATATTAACTTCTAAAGTGCCCATTGTTGTTTTATTTCAAGTGGTCTTCGTCACATCTATACCACGCACACACACATTAAGTCCATGCAATTTTTTTTTGCAAATATTATAAACCTATCAAATAATAAATATAATTTTCCTGGTTGTAATACAGGAAGGAAATGACCACTGAAGTGAGATAAATTGCCATCAGGGGAGAGGATTACGCAGAAGATGCTATTGATTGATATGAACCCTAACCTCAACAATACACCTGAGAATTGATGAGATCAGCTGTGATGACCATGTCATTAATCTTGCATGCTGTTCCCTGGCTTCACGAGCATGGTCGGTGCACTGTGTATGGCCATCACCGTGTCACTACATGTCGGTGTGCTGGCTGACGGCCTGCCAGCTCTACTCAATATACGATTATATCAAGATCTCACGCAGACAAGCTGCCTGTGTGAGATCTTATCATGTTCATGTCTGACGGCCATGTCAGCACATAGAGGGCCAGTGCTATCCATATGACGTCTTTTAATTTCTCCTGTACATCACATGCTCTTTGACACCTTTTGTTGAGACTAAACCACTATAGGTTAGACAAATACATGTAAATGTAGGTAGCGCAGAAGCACGTCTGTTGTAGCGAAACCAAATCACCTCGTTTGCAGGAGAATAAGGGCTCCCAGTGAGTCAAGAAACAGCAGCATAACACCTCAATACAGTACGTTCCATCATACAATCCAGACTCTGCTCATAACGAAAATGTAATGCAAAATATAATCTGTAGACACTCTTCAAATGTCAGTGTTATTATACATGTTAACCACTGAAGACCGTAATGAATTTTAATATTTTCAAACACACACACACAAGCGCACTCAAGACTCGTCTCTCTGTCTACCCATCCAAGCGGATGTATAATTCATTAGGTGTTGGCGTCATTTGGCACCCAATGGTAAGCATTGAGAGCTGTAATGCGACACAGATTTGGCAATTACCAGTAGAAATGTGTCCACGGAGAGCTCAGAGGAGAGACATGCGCTGTCCCAAACGCTGACAGAACTAAGTCTAGCGGAAGGAAAGGCCAAGTTCCATTCCCCGCTGATTGAACGGCCCAATATGAAGGGATGCCATCTTCTTTATGCGGTCCTACGACGCTACCAGCAACAGAGAGCCAGCCAACTATAAAGGAAATTAAGTGGAACGGAGGTTTACATAACAAACAAAATGTACCGTTATGGAAACAACGCATGCTCAACACATGAACCGTGCTCTGTCCTAGAAACACACTCAGAACAGAGTACTTACTCGGTCTGGAGGCCGTAGCACAGCAGCCATACATACACATGCGGAGTACACACAACCAGCAGTCTAATTCACCTAAATAAATACAAACAGCCTGAGGCATACATGAAGCCTCTGGCTCAACAGTGAGATGTATAGGTCTGTGTAGCAGGTTCATTAACAGTGTGCATAGCATGCGTGTGTGTGTGTGTGTGTGCTGATTGCCTGCCCTGTCTGTTTTGTACATTAGTTTGCGTGTATGTTTCTATGTTTCGTTGTACTTTATCTTGTGGGGTTTCTGTGAATCATAATGAATATTTTATACTTGGAATTCCCTGTCTGCTTAAACAGATGGTGTATCTCCTGCCTCTTGCCTGCGCACCTGCACCAGTGTGCATATTAGCATTTAGGAATGTCTGCAGTCGCTCACGATATCTTTCCACTTGCTTTTTGTGTCCCTCTCCTGCGTTTTCCATTTATGAGAATGAAACATCAAGATTATGACGGAATACTTGCTGCGTAAAATAATTGTTCCAAAAAGAAAAGTGGAATGTTTTCATTAGTGATAGATGAGAGTTTTAAACTTCGGCTAGTATCGTCCATACCTTAATATT
The DNA here is from genome assembly GCA_025399935.1 of Amblyopsis rosae. NCBI lineage: Eukaryota > Metazoa > Chordata > Actinopteri > Percopsiformes > Amblyopsidae > Amblyopsis > Amblyopsis rosae. The sequence goes on from JAODTR010019641.1 coordinate 23,898, forward strand.
AAATCCTCTAACCAACTTTGATTAAAATAAACAAGCTTCCATTGTTTGTGGACTGGAATCTATGGGCATTTTCATTAACCGCATTCAATTTGTGGTAGTATTCAAGATGTATTTATGTTTTTTAATTTAAACAACAAATTGAGGTAACAAGAAGTCATACTAGAGACAGCAATCAACTTTGCAGACATACAGTATCAGAAGTAAAGTCTTGAGAAACAGTAGTGAAAGGAGAATCAGAACGACTGAATAGGACCAGCACGTCACCAAATGATGGGCAAATAAATGTCAATATCAGCATTTCATGTTGTACCAAAGTAAGACCTGGACGGTATTACGTTAAACTTTCTGTATTCCTTTAATGGTCAGATGAGTTCCACTTTATCTGTGTATTTATCAGAATACTAAACTATTGTAAACAGATTGTACTAAAGCAAATATACATTAGTAACAAGTTGTCTTTCTATGGATGGAATTCTTGGGGCAATGACTGTCACCTATGTAGTGTGTACGGTGTGCATTTTAGGACATCATAAGATAGGACATCGTTCCTCAGACAAAACATCTTCAGATCTTCAGAACCATGCATTGTACTTTTGGCTATTTTATCCTTTAACTAAATGCATTGGGGATACATCAGAGGTTCGTTTTGAGAGGCAGGCACCACAGACTCCATGCAAAGGGAGCCCCCAGTTACTGTAAAGGTGTAGTAAGCAATACAGGAGAAAGATTGTTGATAGAACTATCACACCTCCCCCTTCAGCGCCACAGGGTGGCTGCACCCTCAAAATTGTACATTCAATTGCCATGGTTGGAATAGTGTTGTGTTGTGCGGTCTGCACCACTCTGTACACCTTATTCTTTCTAAGAGCACAGAATAGAGAGATGGGGCGTCACCTTGCTGCTCTCCCTGCCTGTGACTTTCCATGTATGCACATGGAAGGGCAGGGAGCTCCCAGACAGAGCCATACCTCCAAATATAAATAAATACATAAGTTAATCAAACCTCGAACATCGTGGTGGACACCGGTGGTCAGGGAAGCCGTCCGACTGAAGAAGGAGGCCTTTCGGGATATGTTGTC
>JAODTR010019660.1:0-24964 GCA_025399935.1 Amblyopsis rosae
AGCACAAGGCTCCAGACAACACAGCTCTCAGGTTCATGGGGGCACCCAAACCTCTCCACCACGATAAGGTGATGGTTGCCGGAGAGGAGTTTAGTTAACCATTCTAAATATACCGTAAGTCATGATGACATCACACTGGGTTAATAAAAGACTTGTGCAACTGGCAGTTTGGTAATTCAAAATTACTCATGTCAGGTTGAGACAGTGACATGTGCATGCAGTACCCTGGGCTACCACTGGGGTTAACAACGCCTGTAGTTAGGTATCCAGCACCGCAATGCTTTTCATTGTTGTCAGTCAGCTGTAGGGGACAGCATGTTTACTGCTCATTTGTTTTGGACTTGACAGAGCACATTTTCAAATAGAAAGGTAGCATAACGTCAATTCTAATGCATTAAGTTAAGTAAGCAACGCTGGAGAAAGATTGTTTATGTAAACTCAAGCAAATCAAATACACCCCTCCCTTCAATGCCATAGGGTGTTCCCTTAGAAGCTCCGCCACCCACATTGGACAATGACACATTGTCATGGCTAGGGTATTGTTGCTGTGAGCGGTCTGCATAACTTTGTTTGTGTTCCCATTTATAGTGCCAGGGATGTGTAGAAACACAAAGTACAGCTAACATGATGACATATTCACTTACAATCGCTGACATCATAGAATGGCTTCACATATACTCACTCTTTTGCCTTCTGTCTGAAGTAGTCGTTGATGACCTCTTCTAAACGAGTACTGTCTGGTTCTATGAAGCCTTCCAGCTCTGCGTTGTCCAGTGCTCCGATTTCATCATCGTCAAACTGCTCATAGAACTAAAACCGAGGCATGCAGAAAGAGTTGGTGTCCTAAACGATATTACCCAAATATCACATTCATTTAGCATTAGCACTGTTTGGTTCTCCAAACATACATATAGAGTCTGATTACACCAATCAATTTAAATATGCTAACTACGCATGTACCTTACATTTCAGTAGAAATGGTTTATGATCATGATCTGATAAGTACTCACACTAACATTGGTGGCAGGACAGGCTAGTGGATAGAGAGGTTAACTCTCAGCCAAATAGTCCTTGGTTTAATCCACAGAACAGATGTTTATGCAAGCTAACTGCTTCTTGTAACTTGTAAAAGGGTGAAGGAGTGGTGATCCACTATAATGTCAGTTAATACTTACTGGCCAACCAGTAAGCATCCTTAAGCAAGATGCCTAACCTCCATATGTTCCTTGTAATACTCATTCTCACTCCAGGGTTCCCTGAAAGTTTCTGCATTACGGCCCATTTTAAAAGCACTAATATGTATCTTTTCTCCATCAATTTTGTGTGGAAATGCTTTTATGTAAAGAAAAAACTAAATCCAGGCACTATAGGTTACAAAATACAGTATGATGCAGTAAGGCACTCAGGTATTATGTATTGATTTTAAATGTTCCTGTGTATCAACATTTCTCACTTAACATAAGTCCTGCTGACTCAAATAACAGGACCGCTTTACTCTTCTGTCCTATTTCGTTTTTTTTTTGGGGAAAGTAACTTCTTTAAATGGGCATGCGGCTCTTATTTCACAGCACTGACAATGTGGCACTTATTCACATTAACACTATAACCGCCAAGAATCTCTGTATACCGTAAAATGTACCCGTGCGCCTAGATACTGTGTTTCTGGTTCCCAAATGTACTCTGTCATTGTATTGATTGTCTTCTAAAATGTGTTTGTTTAATTGTCTGTGTTTTGGTGCTCTAGTTTTAGAATTATGGTCTAAAGGGGCGTTTTTATGAACACGCAAATATAGGCTATTCATGAAAGTATCCCAAGATCAAAGATCCCACTTGTTAGACATGTCGGCTAACGCATTTCACTGTAGTCGAGAACAGCTGTTCATCCACGCCAGTAGTGTCTGTGGCATAAAATGCAGTTTTGTATGAATCTCTCCCACACTTCAGCCATGATCACAAATGTGTCCGTGGTGTACCCGCGTCGCGCATCGTCTCCTCATCATAAGCAGATCAGAGCACTGTTATTTCCCCAGTATACAACCCTCATAGAAGCGCATTCAACTCTTGACAAGTGTCACATCCGAGGATGCCCCGTATGCTACACGCTGTGCGTGCTTCAGCCAGTGTACACTTTCTGACTGCAATATCAGAGAGATAAAATCTGTTTCTTCAAATGTTACGCATTGTGTGTGGTGTGTGGCCAGTTGACCCTGTGAGAATCTACTTATGAATTATGTAGATTTCAAATCACACACACACACAAACTTGTGTACCGTCGCCTAACAACATATAATGTGTAAAAGGCGGGTGCGCACAAATAAGAAACCTGGCGAAAATAAATGCATTTTGATTGCGGGTAAATTTGACCCGGTGTGGCGGTTATGGGTATAAAGTGCAACACAACGCCATTTTAGGAAAAGTCAAATACTGGGAGACTTCAATATATTATTAAAACAGAGTTATATACAACTGAAAAACCTCCACGGGTAAAAATTTACCCCGTGGCGGTTTTAGTGTTAATACCACAACCAAAAAAACGAAATAATTATAAAATGCCCTGACTTTCCATGTCTGGAATAGACCTTTTTATAGTCCATGACATTCCAGAAATTCCATGGCCAGTGTGGATTCTGTAAATCAGCCTTTGCCAATCCTGGTCCTGGCGACCCACTCTCCTGCATGTTGTAGATGTCTCCCTGCTGCAGCACACCTGATTCTAACGAATGGGTAATTATCAGGCTTCTGCAGAGATTGATAATGACACATTCATTTGAATCAGGTGTGTTGAAGCACTTTGTATAAAAGCGTCTGCTAAAACCTGATTCACATGAATGGGTGGTTATCACGGATTCTGCAGATTGATATTAATTTGAATCAGATGTGTTGGAGCAGGGAGACAGCTAAAGGTGGTTCACAGCTTGTTCGTTTAGAGCAGTTACCTATTGCAAGCTAATTGTAAGATAGGGTAACCATATTTTGGGTTTCAAAAAAGAGGGCACTGGGGTCAGGATGGCAGTGGGGCTGACAAGGTACCCGTAATGTGTGGACGGTTGATGATATGGGACTGAAATAGTTGACAAATGCTTCCGCAACCATGCATCTAACTTTAAAGTAAGCAAATACACTTTTGTCAAATTCACACTGCCTGTTCTGTGTCCGCGCAGTAAACAAACAATAACGTCTTCTAGTGCTTCCAACGCTATTGACAGAAAGAGAATCAGTAACAATCGTGTGTCTTAGTAGAGTGCTTGACATTTTCTGTGCTGCCTTGGGATCAGGTCAGGGAAAGCCTTTTATTACAAGGCTGTAACAAATGTAGGCTAGTGTAAACTCAGCTCTAATCTGTGTGTGCAGTGTTGCACCTTTATTGTCCAACGGGTCTGACAAACGAGATGAACACACTGAAATCTTTCAATTCGCTTTTAGTTGACGCTAACGACCTACGCCCTTCGAGAGACAGATCTGTCTCGTGAAGTGCGTGATCTGCGTGTGCGATCTTCTATTGATTTCAGGCATGGGGGTGTCTGAATTTTTGCCTAATTTATTAAACTTCAAACAAAAAATATAAAGCAATTAAACATTTATAAAATCTATCAAATTGAAGTAGTATTTAATACATTACTGTATGCAGGCAGTACTATTTTATGGCCATCCTCCCCTTTTCACCAAGTATCCATATTTTCCTCTGTAAACCCTATGCGCAGGCCTGGCCTGGTCTAGGCACATTGACCTGGAATAACGGCGTCAGCAAATGTAGTCAGAAAAATTGTTCCACGTCGCCTATCTCTATCCATCAGTAGCTACTTCGAGATTATAGCCACCTAATGAAAGAGGATAACCACTTCTGAAGTGGTGTGCAGGATCTGTGCCCATATAATTTGTGCAAAAGATGGACAGACGGCGATTGTCGTCAGCTAGTGAACAACCATATCACGGTAGGCACCGAAGGCTACAGCAAAGTGAGTGAGCACGAGCAGTAAACTATAAAGTCCATTTTGTTTTGCTGTTGTTAGCATTATGCCAGATGTAGACAGATGTGTGATACAGCCAAGGTGCATTTTGCATCTGCGTGTGTGTCTTTGAGAGAAAGAGAGAGGGGGGAAGAAGAGAAATAAAGGTGATCCTTATCACAGCAATTCGGCGAGCCTCGGAAAAAGCGTATTGCGCAGTGTTTCATTGGCATTTCTTAATGTCTGCTTTGACACAAATGCCTGCGAAACATCGTGATGGAATGGAATGGAGGAACTATTCCTATATTAAATGAGAAGTCACCTTTTCGAATCGGTCGTCCAGCAGAGTGAGCTGTTGGTTCCTCCTCATGACAGAGGAGGTCAGGGAGTACTCTGTGAATCGACTCTTGGTCTCCTCCTCCATAAACAAAAACTCCCCTCCACGCTTCCCACCCGCCACCTCCTCCTCCGACAAACCTCCCTCGGAGTCAAAGTCTCCCTCATCGCTGCCCTCGTCCATGTCCTCCCACTCATCATCATCATCATAATCATTACCACCATCACCCCTGAGAAAGAAAGAAAACTATTTAGGAAAACAAGTTTTCTGAACCGTTTAAAAAACAATGAGGTCATTTAACAGATGCCGTTATCAATAGATGAGACATACAGTGAGTACAGTTACAAGCATAATACCAAAGATATTGGAATATCATCATCATCATCATTATTATTAATGGATGGTGGGCGTGTCACCAACTGCACTGGGCAGCTCACAGACTGCTACATCTACCATGCATGGCCTGAAACAAAGTCAATTTACCACAAAAACCGTTGCTGCAGAACTACCGTTGTGGCCTCAGATTGATTGTACTTGGGAACTAATGTTATATACTCAAAATACCCATTAACGCCCCCGGAGAGAAATAATTGGCAATATTATGGTGAAACCTGTGAACCTCCCCATTGACTTGCATGGAATGTTGTTCTACTCATTGTTCATAAATTTCATAAAGCATGAAAAGTCCCCCCCCCCAAAACTGAATGCAGCTCTTACTGCATGACAGCAGCAGTCACATCATTGGCCTTAATGATGAAGTCATCCTCCAGGATGTTGTCTGGGTCGTCATAGTCAAAGTCCTCATCCAGAGCGGCAACAATGTCTGGGTCCATGTCCAGCCTGGGACCTGGTGGGACGTGGAGATTAACAATGTAGAAAAAAAATATGCACACAAAGATGAAAGCAGCATAGGAAAAAAACAATTAATTCAGTTCCCTATTCAATTCACCAATTTACATGATTGTGCTTTTTTGTGTCTCTAGCTAAATACAATGGCTGCCAATCCCAGACTCGCCTGACAAGAATAACAGACATCATGTTGTGCAATACTGCAAAAATGTGTTTACCTGCGATAGGAGCTGCTTTGTTGAGGAGACCCACATCTTCTTCAAACTCTGAAGCAAACACTGAAGATGGCAGGCTGATAGTGGCTACCTGTAAACAAAATATTTTTCTGATGACAATGGTGTCTGTTCACATACCAAGGAAGGGCTTAAAGGTGCACGATTTAATAATTTAAACATTAATATAGCAGCAAACAACTATTTTCTATGTAAAAATATAGTGGAATATTTGGAATCCAGAGCAGACAATGACATCAGACTGTGTGTATTTGTAATACAAGCTCATGTGTTCTTTATTTTCATAGTGAAGACAGCAGCACGTGCATGTTAGTGTGTGTGTGTCAGTGTGTGTTTGGCTGACAAAGCATTTGTTTTTGTTGGAGATGCTGGTGCTCTATGACGTAAGTTTAAACAAGCAGCAAACAAAATCCCCTGATGTTCCATGATTCAACCCCAAAAAGTTCCCTGTCTAAAATAGATTTTAAAAATGCCATTATATTCCAGAAATTCCATGACCAGTGGGAACACAGACATTTTCTATTTGCTTTTTTTTTTTGTAACATCGTCTTTACTACAATACAACCCCCCCACTCCCTTTACTGTGATGGCAAAATGTATCCATCCTTTACATGAACAGGCTCAGCATGACAATCCTCCTCCTCTTTTTCATCACTGAGGACAGAGGGTTGGTCGTCTGTCTGTGAAGGAGCGGCTGCCACCAACTCTGTGGTCCTAGAGGCCTCCTTCAGATGCTGTAGGTAGTTATATTCATCATCAAAGAACACGCCAACGCTCCTCTGTTCTTCCCGTCTCTTCTCCACATCCACCTGGAACATTATTGGAAACAATCAACATGTACGTATAATATAGATCATACAATAAACATAAAGGGAGTTGGTCTTGAAGGTCCCCTTCACCCAATAAATAAATACATATACATATAAAGTAAATGGAATTCCCAGTATCCCAATGGGTAAAAAGTGAATATTCCCACATACGTTATGGACATAAAGGTGGTTGTGAAAATCCCTACGTTAATTGTTAATGAATGCAAAAAGATGAGGCCATAGTGAATCTTATTGCGTGAAGTTGACCATTTCTGAGTTGGCCAACACTTAACTGCTAAGTATGCCAGAAGAATTTACTTGAGTCCAGGCACACAGCTTTTACCTTATTGGTGGGTAAGAGGACATGTTGAGGAGCTTTCTCATCTGCAGCTAGAGGATCCCTTTGACTTCTGTGGACCAGGTGAAAGGTCACAGCCTTTGTCTTCTCAATAAAGGACTTTTTCTTCCGAGGAGGCTGAGACCACAAACAAAGTATGTTAAGATGAATTTAGCCCAAACAATACTAGTGTACAATCAATGCTATAGGTGGTAGGCTGATAACAAAAAAATAGTTTATTATAATATTTTATGCTGTTAATACACCACTAAACAATGAATACGTATATATATTTCTTATTTATTTAGTGTCATGCTTCAAATATAAAATGGCATTGCATGTACAAGACGGTAATATTGTTTTGTTAGCAGCAGGGTAAACTCAAGAATCGTGTATTTTACTAACGTTATGTATTGGTTACGGTACGGTACCTGGTGTTAGTGGTGTACAAGTCAGATCTGAAACCAATATCTGCTATCATAAACAGCTGACTGCAAATGTTAGCTTTTGCTGGCTAGCTAGGTCATTTTAATGTTACACTCAGGTTACACTCGATGCTTACCATTTTAACAGAATGTGTGACGTTCTGGTGGCTTAGCAAACCTTGTCAAACTCACTGATCCTATATGTGTCTAAAATACATAAAAAATGAAATGTATTTATGCTTGGTATTGTAATCCTTTCACCATGCTGCTACTGCCATTACAGGAAAGAACCATTGAAAGGCCTATCTCGATGCCATACGTCGTCAAATTGTATTTGTATTGCTTGTGCATCCATACAGGTAATTGGAGAATGCATGCAGATTATTTTGAATTTAATAATGTATTTTTAAAACGTGTATTATTATCATCATACACAGCATATTTATACCAGTGCATACAAACACCGTAGTTAACACCCTTTTTTAAATCCAAACTTGGTAGCGTCTAAGAGACTAAACAAATCAATCGATGATCTCGCACGCAATCAAACATAATTTTCCAGAGAATATGAAAAGCTTATTGAATACATGACAAAAAACGATAATGTATTTGTATATCTATAAATGTATATTAAAAGACCAAGAGCTGAAAACCCTGACCACCCGGGCAGTCGATCACGGAGAGCTTTACCTCAGATGACCAGTCTGTCATAGGTGAAATACCACCCCATACCGGAGAGAGGCAGCAATGTAGCGTCTCTAGTATGACAGAGATTTTAGTAGGCTGGCTTGAACCAACAGCAGAATGTAGTTGTAGCGCGGTGTAGTTGTGTAAATTCAAACAAGTCTCATAAAACACAATTTACTTCCAGCCAATATATTGCTACTGAAGAGCACGATATGCAGTGAGTAACGATTCCCCACTTGTATTCGCATTCTCCCGCTAAAAGTTTGTAATGGCCTGGACTACTGAGCTAGCTAGCTTGTCATTCAACCAACATGCTTGTAAAAACCTACATGATGTGATGCATTGTACTGTTGTATTGGTTTATGTGAATTTCAGAAGGTCTGCTAAAGCATTGGAAAATAGGTTTTGCTTCAAGTATTAGGACGCTGAATTACATCGGTGGCTTGCAGGTACCGATAGCAGGTTAGCCACAGTGTGGTCCTCTCCTATTAGTACCAGTACCGTACCGTAGTACAGTCGGTTCCGCATCTTTTTCGACAGCGACACCATGTCGTTTGCACACAGTTTAATGTATTGAGTGTTAACATCCAAGTCGGGTGAACCTTTTTACACACATATATTCCCTATAGTTTAAGGGACTAAAGGTACACTAGGATAATTTGCCGTTTGTTGGCGAGGTGTGTATTTACAAGGTAGCTGCTAAAATGTGAATACATGTGCGACAGTTGCATGTGCAGTCTGTTGTTGTTGTCTGTCATCTTGAGGACATAGGACGTGTCGTTGTCAATAAAGCAGGCCATATTGAGTCTGCTATTTTCAGACTCAAACAGTCACATTTTCTAAACATGACTTCGTTACGTCAACTGTTTGGTATAACGGTGATCTCAGCAATAGCAAGCTACCATGTAGACAACAGAACATAAGAACACTGCGGGTGATGTGTCAGGATAACAGGTCAATGAGTGAGCCAAGTGTGTGACAGCTTGCTTCTGATCAGGCCATGAAGCGGGTCCGCACAGAGCAGATCCAGCATGCTGTGGCTCAGTACCTGAAGCGGAGGCAGTATGTGGAGGCAGAGAGTTCCTTGAAAGCGGCCAAGCTCTTCCAGACAGCAGAGGAGATGGCCGCCAACCTGACGGGTGAGGAAATGAAGATGCTCCTCTCTACACATGATGGTGCATATAGGGAACAATGCCTGTGTCTCTGTTTAGGCTTGAAACATATTCACAGGAGATACTTACAGTTGAAGCTACAATGTTGGAAATGTACTTTATATGGTTTATAACTTTTTAAAACTTTAATAGCTTTTCCTCTCTGTCTCTGAGTAGTGCAAACAGAGTCTGGGTGTGCCAACATAGTCTCTGCTGCCCCATGCCAGTCGGACCCTCTACAGTACGAGACACAATACTCAAGATTGCGTCTCTTTCTTGCAGGTGCGTCATTGTATTACTATATTAGCTATATTAGCTTTGAATGTCTTGCATAAATCAAAGCAGGAAAGCATTGTGTCATTCTGCAGAAGAGCGCGGCCACATGTAACAGTAAGCAACATAGTTAGCCTACAGTAAAGCGTGTATTTCCCACTGCAGCCCACAGAGACAGCATGGCTCTAACACTGCCTGGCACTATAGGTGAAATGGCAGGAGGATCATCACAACAACGATATCCTAGCCTTCTCAATGTGTTTCCAGTGTGGGTGGGGCTTCGGAGGAAGCACCCTATGGCAGAGTTATTAAATTCTGGTCCTAGAGTACCCATGCCCTGCATGTTTTACACGTATCTCTGCTCTAACACACTTGGTTAAAATGAATGCTTGATAATGACCCGCTCATTTGAATCGGGTAGATCTGAGCAGGTGTTGGGTGTTTTTTGTTGTGGTCTGGAGAATGATGTCTTATATGGTACTTTATTATTATTATTATTATTATTATTATTATTATTATTATTATTATTTGTGTGTGGAAAAAGCCAGCTGTGTTTGTTTCCTTATGTGTTCCAACCCTGTTAACGTCTTCCACCATTTCCATTTTCCTTCCACCAGAGACAGAGGCGCCCTGGGCCAAGGAGGTGAGCAGTGTCCTCTACCCGCTCTTCGTGTACCTCCACCTGGACATGGTCCGCTGCGGCCTGAAGGGGGCGGTAGACGCCTTCTACAGCCGCTTCCACGACTGCTTCCTGCAGGAGAGCGAGCAGCGTGCCACCGTGGAGCAGCTGCGTCACACGCACACGCCGCAGGACGTGTCATCGCGGCCGCGCCTCTGCGCCCTTCTGCAGCACAAGTACGTGGTGCGGCTCAGCGAGCCGGCGCACGGCTTCCTGCTGCGCTACCTGCAGAGCGACGACAACGCCGTGCTGTGCAGGGCGCTGGGCGCCCATGTGCAGCTGGAGGTGGTCACCGCCCCGCGCACCCACTACCAGCTGTACGGGGCCGCCGCCGCTGGCGGTGCCCCGCCGCCCGACTCCGCCTCCCCGTGGGTGGGCGTGGAGGGTGGGGGGGCCGCAGAGGTCCCCGCGGGAGCGCTGGCGCAGAGCGAGCCCTCCCTGGAGGCGCTGCAGGACTGCATCAGGAAGGTGCGCGAGGGGCCGCCCTCGCTCACCACCGTGTGCTTCTATGCCTTCCACCACACGGAGCGGCTGCTCAACACGGCCGAGGTGTCCCCCGACAGCCGCCTGCTGGCCGCCGGCTTCGACAGCTCCGCCGTCAAGCTGTGGAGCCTGAGGGCCCGCAAGCTGAAGGCCAGGCCCCACCTGGTGGACGTGTCTCGCCTCAGGCTGGCCAGCGACCTCCTGGAGGACGAGGTGAGGCCTCTTCCATGACCGTAGCTTAGCCAGGGGCAATATATATGGAGACATGTATCGGTTTGAATGGAGCCCTATGGGAGAATTCTAAAACGGCAAATTTGGCAGTTGTAGGAAAAGAGACAATCGTCTGCTTTGTTACTGCCAAGCATGAACCTTTTTAACCAATCGTGGGGTTGCACTGATGCAAGCCAACTGTGCACATGCATAGTAGCAGTTTAACCTGTGGGGAAACCTTTTTAAACCTTGTTTTGGGAGCAACGTTTTCAGTTTATCAGGTTTTATTTGCAATTGTATACATGTAGATTTTTTTTGTCCCGGTGATCATAGTAAGGGCAGTTATGGCTCTCTCCCCATTAATTTCTATACAGTCTTCCTAAATAACTGCCCGGGGCATTTCAAAGATGGCTGCCGTGTGGTGAGACTTGCCTATAAGGTATTTTTCTTAGCCCAGTGGTCCTCTACCATGGTCCAGGATTCTCCAGGTCTCCCTGCAAAACACAAATGATATAAAATGGGTCCTTATTCATCTCTGCTGAAGCCTGATATCTAGCGGCTAGTATGTATCAGGCTAGCTAGACCAGTGGTCGCTAGTCTAAGCTACTTATCAGGCTACCGACTAGTCTAGCTAGCTATGAGTGTTGTATGAAGAATGTACGGGGGCATCCTTTGCAGTCTGCACACATTAGTCATGTTTTCAAAACTACACGATTACACGCACGGCGTTCATAAACCCATTTTGATGGTTTACTATCAAATCCGAATATTGACATATACTTGTGGGTGGATGAATGAGAGTGCATGTAAATGTGTTATAACGTGAGCTGGAGGTGTTGACCGTGGAGCGTAGATCTGTGCGTTTACCTGAGTGTGTGTGTGTGTGCGGGCAGGCGGACGAGGAAGACAGCTGCGGCAGCGAGGTCAAGACCCTGCGGGGCCACAGCGGGCCCGTGTTCCGCGCTGCCTTCATGTCGGACAGCTCGGGGCTGCTGTCGTGCTCGGAGGACAGCACGGTGCGCTACTGGGACCTGGGCACCTTCACCAACACGGCGCTGTACCGCGGCCACGCCTACCCTGTGTGGGACGTGGACATCAGCCCGTGCAGCCTCTACTTCGCCAGCGGCTCCCACGACCGCACGGCGCGCCTCTGGACCTTCTCGCGCACGTACCCGCTGCGGCTGTACGCGGGCCACCTAGCTGACGTGGACGTCGTCAAGTTCCACCCCAACTCCAACTACCTGGCGACTGGCTCCACCGACAAGACGGTGCGCCTGTGGAGCACACAGCAGGGGGCGTCGGTGCGCCTGTTCACGGGCCACCGGGGGCCCGTGCTGGCGCTGGCCTTCTCCCCCGACGGCAAGTACCTGGCGTCGGCCGGGGAGGACCAGAGGGTGAAGCTGTGGGACCTGGCCTCGGGGAGCCTGTTCAAGGAGCTGCGGGGCCACACGGACAGCGTCACCAGCCTGTCCTTCAGCCCCGACAGCAGCCTGGTGGCCTCCTCCTCCTCCGCGGACACTTCGGTCAGGGTGTGGGACGTGGCCAGCTCCCACAGCAGCACGCCCGCAGACGGCTCCTCCAGTGAGCTGGTGGGCCTCTACACGGGCCGCACCAGCAACGTGCTCAACGTGCAGTTCATGGCCTGCAACCTGCTGATGGTGACGGGCACGGAGAAGGAGAAGGCAGAGCAGTAGAGTCTGTCTGTCTGTCTGTCTGTCTGTCTGCCCCAAGCTGAACACACCAAGAGCACTCAGCGCTCGGGTGCTCTGCCAAACTGAAGGTGCAGGTCACCTTGTATTATCTTGGAGCTCTTATTAATAGTACATGATGTAGTATCACCTTTGATTTCATATGACTGGCTGGTTGGACCTTCATCCATCTGAAAGGTATCATTTTGATGTTGTGTTTAGTTGGAAAGAATGAAACTGGATGTTTATTTTTTTTCCTTTCCTTTCCTCATATCCTAATGTGAAGCTGTTGCCGTTATAACTTGACCAATGGTGTGTGAGCGTGTGAGCTATGTCTATTGCCTTGGCAGGCTGTCACACACAGGTGTTATGTGATCCATGAAAGTATGTATCAAGACAATATATTTTATATAACAATACTTTTTCTGGAGCTATGTAAATAATTTAAGTAAATTCATTTCAAATGTCAAAAATAAAGGGCTAGCTCAAACACATTAACAGGCTAATTTGGACATATCAGAAATATTTTGTCCCTGTTTTTTGAAATTGAACATCTCATTTTGTACCTATAAAGCAAACTGACATATTTCAGATATTTTTTGCAAGTCGCTATACTTTGCTATGAGCACCTTTTTTTTAACCTATAAAATAAGGTAAGGCAGCATTATGTGGAGACTGTAGATATTTACTCCTAACTGCAGTCTGGTGGATGATGATAATTAATTATTACAAAAAAGTGTTATTGAGGCAAATATATTTGTAATATTATGGCCAGATAACATGAGGCATGTAGTGATTGCAGAAGAGCAGCAACATAATATTTAAAAAGATGGTTGTACCCACCACTCATTCCATTCTTCTTCATGTGGCAGAATATCGGTTGTGTCTTTGTTTTTCTGTTTAAGAGCGAGAGTCTGGTTTGTGTGAACTAAAAAAAAAATTCTTTAGATTTAGCTCTGGTTTATTTGTATATGATAGGAAACTGAGTACTGTTAATTCTGCAACCACTTCAGGCAGCTGTGCTTTATGTTGGTCTGCACTAATGCAATCATTGACTGTTGAGCCAAGATAAGAAATAAAAAAACAATAAAAAATTAAACCATGTGTTTGTGAAAATGACAACTTATGTTTCAAACCGAAGACACTGGAGTCAGTGTCTCTTCCAGACTAAATCCCATTGCAACATCACAAATATTTAATCTGGCCATATTTAGTTCTAAGTGATGTTATGTGTTTTATTTTTCTCAATCAAGAATGGCAGGAATACCAGGAATCTTTTCCAGTGAGCCAAGCCCATAATGTGTAGTGGGGCGAGGTTCACTGCCAAAGGACGCCAAACCTGTTTGTGTCTGGAGGGTGTGTACAGTAGCCTACCTGCACCACTAACCTAACGCATAGGCTCCCAGTACATCATAGCTGTGCGCTACACATCAGACATCTAGTCTTGGCTCAGAGCTCTCCAAAGATGCCTGTTAACTCCAGATCGTCCGACATCAAGCCCATAGGCACACAGCAAAGTGGCAAGTCTTTTAATCAGCTCAGACAGGAGTGTTTGCAGAAGGGCGTTCTGTTTGAAGACCCGGACTTCCCTGCAAAAGACTCTTCTCTTTTCTATAGCCAGAGTGTCCCAATTGAGTTTCAATGGAAAAGACCAGTGGTATGTACTGTAATTCATGTCAATTCATGTCAATTGATGTTTACGTTTCACCTGCTGTGAGGTTTTCACTGTGCAATGCACGGCACTGACTGTCCACAGCTCCTATAGTTGGGAAGGATCATGCACGGACATATTTATGTCAACTCTATTGAATTGTCACTTGGAAGTTGCAGAAATATTATTTTAATTATTTACAGCATTTAAAAAAAGGAAACCTGCTCTGCAAGATAATAATGTAAATATACTTTGTGTGTTTAAGCTAAGTAGATATGAATGCCCATGTGGGATAGTCTCCAGCCTTAGCATTCAGGCATGTGTAGAATGTTGATGGATCTTCTGTTGAGATGTGCTTGACAAATGATGAACATCAATAAAGCCATTCAACATGTTTTGGGGAATAGTTGGGGGGCTTTGTATCACCCCGTGAAAGGCACTGACTTGGTTTGTGAAATAAATCAAATGGAAGGCTATGTACAACAAATGATCCACTCACTACACATGATTTTCTTGGGTGTTTCTGGTTAGCGCATAGTGTGTAGTGTTATTTCTGACCAAATCTCCTGGAATGTGAACACACCTTGTAGTGTCACTTGTCCTCCAACCTGTTTCCGACCAATTACTCCCTTGTTAAAATGTGATTTCTTATCTGGATTTATCAGGGTTGTTTCGGGCAGGACTGAAGTAAAACATCAGATGATTAAATTGTGTCCTATCTGTTATTTATTTAAGCAAACACATTCATGAGGACATAATTAAGTCCCAACCCAGTTAAAATCCAGACCAATCAATTAACAAGGACACATTTACTGTATGTAGCTGGTATAAACTGGTGTAAAATAAAAATCACATACTGTTCATATATGCAAGGTTTAAATGGGGTCTGTCATACTTTCATTTCTGTACATGCTTTGTGTTCTCTACAGGAGCTCTGCAAGAACCCCTGCTTCATCGTTGGTGGTGCTGATAGGGCAGACATATGTCAAGGGCAACTGGGTGGGTAAAACAAATGATCTCTGGGTCTTGTATGGAAATGGAAGTGCCATTTGTTGTTTAAGTACTGAATGCTCACTTTACCTATTGAACTACAGGCCAAAACCATGCTATACCCAACTGTCTACTGTGTGTGTGTGTGTGTGTGTGAGAGAGAGAATACAGAATATTAAATATATTGTATATACATACAGATATACTGGATATAAAGCTTTATCAAAGTTTTTGGTAATATTACTCCACTATAATGTGTCCCTTATCATTTTACAACAGGAGATTGCTGGCTTTTGGCAGCTGTTGCTTCCCTGACCCTCAATAAAGAGGTTTTGTCAAGAGTTGTCCCCAATGACCAGGAATTTGACAGTACCTATGCTGGCATCTTCCACTTCCAGGTACTCCCACTCTTTCACCTGAATCCTATTTAACAACAATCCTCTAGGCCAGTGGTCCCCAAGAGGGACTCTGCCCTGCATGTTTTAGATCTCTCCCTGTTTCAACACACCTTATTCAAATTAATAGCTCGCTATAGCGACCCAGTCATTTGAATCTGGTGTGTTGGAGCAGGGAGACATCTATACCATGCAGGGCAGAGGCCCTTTAGGAACAGGATTAGGGAACCCTGCTTTAGGCAGATGCGTTTGTCCAACATAATGTTATTTATTTCGAGGTATCTTTGTCACAGATAAAATACAGTATGCACATGTAGGCCAATGTGTGTGTCTTCTGCAGTTCTGGCAGCACAACAAATGGCTTGATGTGGTTGTGGATGACAGACTTCCATCCGTGAGGAACAAACTGGTCATGATGCACTCTGCCACCTACAACGAGTTCTGGTCCGCCCTGCTGGAGAAGGCCTATGCCAAGTATTACTATTTAGCTAATACGTTTATATATGGTCAAGGACTAAATGTCAACTCTATATCATAACGAAACATACCCACACACCATTTACAAATACACTCACATTCACTTCTACTACATTGTGTTGTCAAGTTGGTGTATAATCACAATACATCCAATCAGGCAAATAATACTGAACTGAAACATTAAAAAAAGTTACTTTTATGACAGACACATGCATAATTTATTTTATTTTGCACCAACAAACCCCATAATAAGTGGACATGTAAGGGCTTGGACTACCTTTTGTTATTTTGTTCTAGATAGAAACTTAAATTCAATTATTTTAAATAAAATTACTGTATTATTCAGCTGCATGCTGGATAGCAATACAAGAATAAAATGCACCTCAAAACTTTAGAATAGTTACAAGGTGAACATTTGACATGCAGTACAGTACATGTGTGTATGCTACATGTCTATGGAATTTGACATGCTTTTGTCAACTCCTCTATCCACGTAGACTGTATGGCAGCTATGAGTCTCTGAAAGGGGGCAGCACATTGGAAGCCATGGAGGATTTCACTGGTGGCGTTGGGGAGACCTTTGAGACCAAGCAAGCTCCTGGTGACCTATTCCATATCATGAGGAAAGCCCTTGACAGAGGCTCCATGATGGGATGCTCCATTGATGTAAAGCTATGACATATGTTCTTGGGATACCAGTAAATAGTGGATTAAGAGTAATAGACTGTATAAGAGGAGGCCTATATTAAAGGTATACTCCTTGTTTGCGCTATAGTGCCCCTGAAACTTCTTCTTTCCATTTCCTCCCGGTTTATTAGATAACGTAAGCATAGTTTAGGGGAAGTGGTGGATAAGACAGCCTATTATCACTGTATTGGAATCAATGGAGATAAATGCAGACCACTCATCAAACCAAACCAATGCACCAGCTGGTAAAACTAAGGAGTGTACCTTTTAAGCATGCTTGTGAATGTTTAGGAAGTCTCGTAAGAAAGAAATGCATTACTATCTCATAAGCATACCTCATACTTATATAATAATGCAGTTATTTTATTTATTTATTTGGCAGAATCACTGTTTATGCTACCACAATGGGGGGAGATTAAATGATGAAACTGTAACAAAGACTTACACATTGTGCTTCTTCTTATGTCTCAGATCAGCAGCTCTGCAGAATCAGAGGCCCAGACATCCACCGGTCTGGTCAAGGGCCATGCCTACTCGGTCACAGGTGTGGAAGAGGTAGGACTGTGTGGAATAAACCTCAGAAAGCAAAACCTTGCAAAACCTTCAACCACCACATTCTACGTACATACGTTCACATCCTACACCGTTGTTCCTGAAAAATACAATAAATCATAAAATATCCACGAAGTAACTAATATTCACTAAACTCTGGCTTAACCCAAGTGGTGATGGTCTCATCTAGGCATGGGACGATGTGAAAACATTATGTCACAGTTATCCTGACCAAAATAACTGCGATAAACAATATTATCACGGTTATTTATTATATTATTATTAAGCTCTTAAAATGGCACTAAAACATCATGGAAACACTTTATCTTACATTTTCTTAAGAAACAAACACACGTTTTGGAACCAGTATTTCAACATATCCGATTAAGCCTTGGTGGTCATTGACTGGAAACTTGCAGTAAAGATGCAGGCTAATGTTTTATACCTCTATATTTACCTATTTGCAATGTAAGATAATAAAATGTATTCATATTATTATTATGATGAATATTAATACATACATTATTACATTAATACAATTGGACTGTACAAGTGAGATAGGCAGCTTTTTTCAAGTCACTTGTGAAAATATTCATACTTATGATTATCCCAATAATGGACATTCACCACGATACGATCAGTATTTCTATTGCAATAAGCGATAATATCATATAACAGTAGCTATTAGTGGACTTTCAGGGATGCTGTGCTAACCATGATACATTTAAATACTACACCATGTGCACTCTATGCTAGTGGACAGACAAAAGCAGGTGGCGTTAGATGCAGCTGCTGGTTTAGCAGAGGCCAACAAGTGGTAACACCGCAAATTCATTTCATCCTCAGGTCACTTACAGAGGGGGAAAGGTCAAGCTGGTTCGTGTCAGAAACCCCTGGGGTCAAGTAGAATGGAATGGCAAATGGAGTGATACGTAAGATTTCAAATGTTTTATCTATAATGATGTCTGTATTAACTGTTTCTGAACATTAAGGAATAGTGTGTACGATCTAGTATAATTGTGCTTCATAAGTCTTTTGGGCAGGGTTTACAGTATGCTTAATAATGACAAAAGGAATGAAGAGTTTTGCCTCTAATTATCATAAATCCTACTTGCAACGAGAAGTATTTCTAAATGGTGGGATAGTAGTGTCCTTGGATTCAGACTGAAGACACACAATTGGATGATTAAGCACACATACGCACGCACACATGCACGCGCACATCACAGTTCAGGGGTTGCTGTGCAGGGAGCCTAGAATCTCTCGGCCTCAGTGTGTGTTCTAAACCAAGCTTTCGCGTGGTAGTGTGATGTCACAGGAGCTAATGCAATATTGTGTTCTGCTAACCCCTTCATAGGTCAAGAGAATGGGATCAAATTGACAAAGCAGAGAAAGCCCGTATTCTACAGAACTCCACAGATGACGGTGAATTCTGGTAATGATGGCGTTGAAAAGACGATTTGATCACACACGAGTCTGACTACGTTCAATCAACACTGCGGTTCTAATGCTTAGAATATGTTGACGTAACCCAGGATGGAGTTTGAGGACTTCAAAGCCAACTACGACAAGGTGGAGATCTGCAACCTGACCCCTGACACTCTGACAGACGACACCAAGCACTTCTGGGAGGTCAGCATGTTTGAGGGCAACTGGATCCGTGGTTCCACCGCGGGGGGATGCAGAAATTTCATAGGTAGGACCACACCTTCACACACCACGTGATACTGTCCCACTGTACTGATTGCTGCATTAGTAGCCGCCATATTAATAATATAATAAATAAATATTAAGGACGCCTTTCCTGACACTCAAGGACATCTTGCATTACAAATACAAAGCCTAATATAAAAACATTTGACTAAGACAGCAAACATATAGGATACAAATAAAAAGTGTGTAAACTTAAGGAGACTGAGCAGAGATTTCAAATAACATTGGTTTGATATGGGGAGGTCAGTAATATTGGCAGGGGAATATATAAAACAATCAGAGGTTGGGAGATAGTGGGTATCTTACTGTTGGGGGCTGATATAATTTTCTTCTTTAAATGTCATGGTATTTAGTGTTTATGGTTGTTTTTATGTACAGTTGGTGTACAGTATGATTGAGGCTGTTCTTATGGGTGTATGCACGAGGGAGTTCTAGAGCCTACCACCACGGCCACGGGCCTCACAGGTTGACCACTACTGGTTTACACTATCACAGCCTCCATTGTCCAACTCCCATCTGCAGACACGTTCTGGACCAACCCTCAGTTCCAGCTGAAGCTGGAGGACGCCGACGAGGATAATGTGTGTAGCGTGGTCATTGCCCTGATGCAGAAGAACAGACGCCAGAAGAGGAAAGAGGGCCTCGACCTGGAGACCATCGGCTTTGCTGTGTATGAGGTCAGCCATGTTTGATGCTCCGTCTGCCTGCGGATGTGCTGTCTGCGGACGTCTGGTGGTGGTTGCATGCACGTCTGTGGGGTTACCAGTTGTCACGCTGGAAGAGAATTCATGTCTTTGATAAATATTTCTTTCAATTCTGTTTTATTATTTACAGATATACAATTAGGTCATTTACTGTAGCAAATGCTTGCATCCGATGCAAAGCGAACAAAGCTTCCAAATGCACAGATTTGTGTGGAGTATAATATAATAATACACCTGTGCTCATAACAATGACACTTATACAGTCTCAGATCCTAATCATCGTTCCGTTTTTCCCTGTTCTCTGCTCAGGCTCCAAGTGATGCAGACCACGCGGGGAAGGATTTCTTCCGTTACCAAGCTTCCAAGGCTCGCAGCAAGTCTTACATCAACATGAGGGAGGTGTCGGAGCGCTTCAACCTGCCGCCTGGGAAGTATCTGCTGGTTCCAACCACCTTCCAGCCACACCACGAGGCAGACTTTCTCATTCGCATTTTCTCAGAGACAAAGGCTCAAGCTTTGTGAGTGTTAAAGGGGTTTTGTGGGTAATTCATACAGTATATAATGAATTCCCCTTAAAATGTCTCTATTTGACATTCATTCTACCACTAGATGTCACACTAAGGGCACCAGCATCTCAAGTTAAAACAATTCATATTTATAGTAATAATAATAATAGTCTATAGAGCATTTTAGAGCACCTTTAAAAACACCCTGAAATCCACAGGGAAATGGGGAACGATGTCAAGGCAAACCTGCCAGAAGTAAGTAGATCACCTAGTGGTTTAATCTGTCTGTATAGGTAATATAATACTGGCAAGTTATTGCTGATGTCGTGTTTTTTCCCCATCAGCCCCCCATGCCCAGTCCACCAGAAGAAGAGACAAATGAGGAAAAGGGTTTGAGGAGGCTTTTTGATCAGCTAGCTGGCTCAGTAAGTAGCATGTGTTCTGTTTGAACTGGTGAACGGTGGTCAAACGGGGCAAGAGATATACGTAATATAAGTGTGGCCATCATAGCTCCTCTGTGTGGTCAGTTTGAGTATTCCTGCATGCAATGTGCTGAACATGTGTATAATGAGCATTTTTATAATCTTAAAATGCATTTATGTCTCAGGCATGGCTGATGTCTGTAAAGAAAGGAAAAATAATACATTATCACCTGTACACCCAAATCAAATGTGACTTATGGACAAGTAGACATGCTTGATTTAAATTGTGCTTAGATGTCACTTGCTGTACAAAGCAATGTTTTCATGTGCTTCAAGTCAATCGCAGTATGGATGGATGAGTTTTCTTTTTCATACACTAAAATGTTATACTACGGTACTAGAGCAAATGAATTATGAATAAAATTACATTGTTTAGCAACATGCCATCCTCCAAATCTGATGCTGAGTAATATTTTGAGAACCGTGTGGAGATACTTATATTAGTAATAGCATACTAAGATAATTTTATTTTTTGTATTATCTCAATCCTTCTAGGACCAGGCAATCTCTGCCAGAGAGCTCCAGGAGATGTTGAACGGAGTGCTTAGCCGTCGTAAGTGAATAAAGAGTTTGTTTGGTTTTTGTCTACCCTTAGAGTCAGATTATTTCTTGTTAATTTCTCAATTTTTATTTTGCGTATGATGCTCTAATTGTCTGTTCTTTGTTCTCAGGAAAGGAGATCAAATTTGAAGGTCTGAGTCTAAGCACCTGCCACAGTATCATCAACCTCATGGATGTATCCTTCTTATTTTGTCACGATTGCACATACTAAACTATCAGCTTTGGAGGATAAAGTTAGATACTGGAAAGTGATTTGAGTAAACATGAAGTAGCCTATTACAATATTAAGAGTAATAAAGTAGAGTATATTGCACTAAGCCAATTTAAATCAAATGAATGCACTCAGTAACTATTACTGTGGGCTTCTTTACACTAATGCATTCATGATTCCAATGTCCCTTCCTTATTTTTACTCTGAAAAGTAAATCAATATATTATTGATTGCATAACCTGCACATAACTAAGATTATGAACTTGACAGTGTTTTCAGGTGGACAACACAGGGAAACTGGAGTTCCAGGAGTTTAAGATTTTCTGGGAAAAGATGAAGAAGTGGATTGTATGTCCTAAATTTTGTATAGTTGCGGTTAAATGTTTAGTATTATTGTTGTGAATTAGGTTACACCCTCAACTTTATACTTTGCTTAAGTTAATATAATATCTATATGGTATATAATAGTAAAATAGTATTGCTGTTCATCATAATGAATTAAATGCATACTATCTGTAGAGATGTCAGTTTTTCATACATTAGTATGTTTTTGTGAAAAAAGAAAATGCAATGGAAGATTAAAAATAATGTTATTTTCTGGAACAATTTTGCATACCAAACAAATTTGTGCTGGTTGTTAATAATAATTGTTTTTCAGATGCTTTTCCTGTCTTACGATACGGATCGATCGGGAAAGATGTCCTCCTATGAGCTTCGCATTGCCCTTAAAGCTGCAGGTGACTACATTTGAATTTATTTTATTTAAAAAATATTTAACATAAAGCAAATTCAAATATTAGCAAACTACAAGAACATATAGAGGAGTTTCAGGTGTGTCTTTAGACATCTCATTATTTATCTATATAGGAAAAGACAGAATTATTATTATTAAGAAAGAACATTAATTTGTAACTTCAATCTGAAGTATATCTGATTGTTTCCATCAAGGCATGCAGCTTAACAACAGGCTACTGCAGCTAATAGGCTTAAGGTTTGCTGATGAAAACTATGACTTGGACTTTGATGACTACCTTACCTGTATTGTACGTCTGGAGAACATGTTCCGTAAGTAAACCCTAGGAAATATGTAGCACATTAAATACACTTACTGTATTGTGTTATACTGTATATATATCATCATAATGTTCTCTAGAGATGACTATGCTATGGCAATTACGTATAATACATTGTGTAATATGTGTTTAAAAGCTCTTTATACTGACTCAATGTGCTTCTCTTGTCCAGGGGTTTTCCAAGCACTGGATACACAAAAGAGAGGGAAAGTCAAATTAAACATGATGCAGGTATATGCACACCACATATCATGCCAATATCTACACAATCACTATCTAAACCAGGGTACTTCTTTATATAAGAATTGAAATGATACATATAATTTTCTGTTTATAAACAAAATGTCTGCCAGTCTTTGTAAACTTTAACAATGTTGTAACCCTTGTATCAAGCCTCAGCTCATTCTGTTTTGCTCTGTCCACATGTTGATTACTCTCATAGTTAATACATTTTATTTGATGAATTAACGGTAATGTTGTTTTTCTATATTCCACAGTTCCTGATGATGTCAATGAATGTCTAAAAGGAAACAAACGCTCAGAAGCCACTGGAAGAATAAAATATGGCAGATTGCTTTCCTTGGAATGTGTTTTAGTGCCTTTTTACAGTATAGTGTTTTCTTTTCTTACAGAACTTTTTTTAACATGTCAATTTTAAAGTGTTCACATGTCGGCCTAATGGTAAATATCTGTTGGACTTGATTGTTGGGCATTCAGGGGGGATAATACATTATGTTGGGCAATAGATTATTTTTTTCACCGCCACACAATGAAGCAATAAATCTGTTATTCAGTTATTTGCTGTAAATCAATGCCATCTGTGTTATTTTGCCAGGATATGCATTATTGCTAAAGTATGTTGTAGGCTTATTGCTAGACAGTTAAATGAGCTGTCTGTAGGATTGTAGAGTTATAAATGTATAGTGTAATTTATTAGATATGAACAGTAAGCTTTCAGCAAGCCAAATGCTCCACATACACATTATCCATCAAGCAGGGACTTGCCTGACTTGCTGCCTGTAGCCCCCATAACATATGAACGAATTGACCTCCCCTAACTATATAACTAACGGAGCAGGCTTGAGCTACAATAACTAATTATTAGACAGGTATGATGTGGCACAGGTATAAAGAGACGACGACAATGTGTACAACAAAAACATGCTCAATACCAGAAAATGTCTACGCTCGTTTCATTTTAACTCACTGAACATTACTGAGCAAAATAAGCATGGTAGCAAACACATATATCTCTCTCTGAAGGATTGTAGTGATGGCACTATGCCCCGTCCCCTTTCCACAAGCTCCTTGTATACTGTGTGTGATTCATGCTGAATTTAAGTATTACATTTGTATTTTCCCCTTAATGTTATCCGTATTAGTTTCAGGGTGTCAGGAACAGTAACTATTATATTGATTGAAAAACAGTTAATGACACCATTACAGAACATTCCATAATGAGAAACTTTTTTTATTTTATTATTCTGACTAGTAAATTAGATGTCAACAACATTATTTGCATGGAATTTGTGTTTCCTTTTGCGCTATTGCCATTATGTGTTTATATAGTATAGCCATGCCTGTGCCTTTTATTGGTGTTGGATTGATGGGAAATAATGCTCAAAGTCAAATTTGATAATTGTCTAACACAGACTAAACCAAAACAAATAATTTTTTGATAGACTCTAAATATACAAGACAAAACTATGTTTTTTAGTGGTTGGGTAATTCCTTTTATGCGGTAACATCGGAAAAGTGATATGTTTAAAACATCTTAAACCCTAGCACAATTTCCAGGAAAAACAACTAAAATGTAATACCACAAATAAATCATGTGCAGCTCCTCAACCATGAGGTCTATATACATACTTCTGGTCTCATTTGATCGGGCAGAAGCTATTTAATGAGAATACATTATAAGTAAACCGATTTATATTACCATTGCAGAGTATATAGAGATGGAATACAGTAAACATTTTATATTTAATTTCCACCTAAAAATCTACTCAATTTTAGAGTAAAAAATCACTTTGGAATGATGCAGTTGCAGGCCAAACCTCTAGAAAACAAAAGCCCAACATCTGATTATTTCCTGTGCAAAGGTTGATTGTAATAGAGTGAAGCAGAGCAAACAGAGGTTTTATTAGAGGTATGTCAGGCAGAATCTCTATTTATGCCATGTTAGAACATTTTGGCACATTTGAAATATCTCATGTACCAAACTATACAACTAATTGTGATAAGAGCTATACCGTTGGAATTTGTAGATTATGGGCTTTCATATGATATGGGGCATGTGCGGGTAGCATGAAGTAGCAGAATTGCACGTGCACGTTATTGTTTAACCATATGCACGTTTAGATGCTTGGTGTTGGTATTGTGTTCCGTTGAAATTATTACTTTTTATTTGAGCTTCTTCTCTTGAAGTGGATGTGCTGAATACCTATGTTGCTTTATATTTAGCATGATCTTGTATCATGTGTGTAGTGATATGTGCCGCTGCCCCCAGCCCTGGGGGCGCTCATTCCCAAATTAACTGTCAGGAAAATACATTGGTTAAGCTCAGGCACTTAAAATAATATTAATTATTGGTGGAATGTTCATATTACATAGACTGTGATGTTATTCCACCCTGTTAGGGACATTTACATCGTTATCAGATTATACACATGAATAGAATTTTTATAACTATATCAAATATATTTTATTTTATTAATCGGACCAACTGTGGCAGCGAAGGTCTGGGACCTTGAAGGACCAGACCCGGGCAGCAAAGGCTGGCTCTGGGGACGTGGAATGTCACCTCACTGTGGGGGAAGGAGCCAGAACTTGTGCAGGAGGTGGAGCGCTACCA
>JAODTR010019680.1:0-24954 GCA_025399935.1 Amblyopsis rosae
GGTCCCTTGCTGAAGCTGCTGCCCCCGCGACCCGACTCCGGATAAGCGGATGAAGATGGATGGATGGATGGATTATTTAATTATATTATTATCAAGAAGATTATTGTTAAGCCAGACAACATATTTTACTCCGTCAGGGGGTTATAATGTTGAAACTGTATGTATTGATTTTTAGAGCTCATGAAGACTTACTGTATGTATTCATGACTCTGATTGTGTACATCTGATTGATAAAAGGTCTGATATATTTAAAAAATACAGAGCCCTTAAAAAACAGAGCCCTTAAATAATAGACCTAATAACTTTTACCATAGTTTCTATTTTCTTTCTTTCCATTTATATGCTAAGCATGTCCCTGAGGGGGTTTTACTTTCTCTTTAATTTCAGCTATCCCTTTTTAATCAATTTCCCTTTGAATGCCACTAATTATTGTTCAATTTTTCATGAGTGTACATGTGTGAAACATCAATTATTTGATGGCATAATACAATAAACAGTCAAATATGTTCACCTTGATTAAATTAGTCTTTCCACCTGAGAGAATTATGTTCACAGAAAATAAACAACTACAGTGAAGTGTGTTGTTCTGCAATGAAGGCATATGTGTACATTTGTTTATTTAACTATGACTGTAAAGATCACAAATAATGCAGAACGTATGGGGGACCGAAAGGTAAATGGAACATACAGTAAGTAATAAATTGAACAGATGTACACTAGACTAAATTAAATTTATAAGATGTTAAGAGGTGCAAAACATATAATTTAATTTAACAGTAAAGGTATCACTTCTAGCCTTGTACAATAAAGTGATAATGTGAATGTGAGAATGAAGCTCTAAATAGCTGAGCTGTCAATGATAATATGAAACACCCAAAAGTCACAACAGGGTGCAAATGTAAAATTAAAGAGTAATGCACACTCTAGGAGATATTCCGTATAAGACGTTCGACTGCTGAGTTTAGTTGCATTAACAACAGAGACACTATTTATGATGTTCTTCTAGTAGGTTAAGGACTTTTACACCCACGCTTGATTTTATTACCTTCAGCATTCATACCCTCTCATTTGACACATTCAGTTTCCAATTTGCAAACCATCTTACTCAAGAATAAACTCAAGTTAATGCGAAAACGAAAAGCAGTACATTAATTATTGTGTAATAATGTCTAAAATAACCTAAATATTTGAATGCCTCATGTTATGGGCATTTTGTATGCAGTGCACATATTTATAAGCATAACACTTGAGCAGAATAAATGTTTTGCCTCTTCCCTGAAATCCCTAATTTGGAAGGAATACATTCATCAAACGCTGCATCACCATTCTGGCTAAATGCAAATTTGAGGCATGTGATTGGTCAAATGGATATGCAGCATTTGTTTTGCACGTCACATATCCGTCGTGGCCAGCGATTACACTACAACTGAATTGGTCATGTATACTGTATACTATATAATTTTACATTAGCAGAATACTTGAGCAGAATTCATGTTTTGTCACCACAATAGTCACCATAATATAACTTATTTTGAAAGAATTACTTTCATGAGAACCCACCTTTATATTCTACTGCCCCCAGTGGACAAATAAGTGTTTAGCTAAAGGAGTGTCAGGTCTTGCTAGAGCTTTGTCATGCAGCAGCCGGCTGCCTCCCTAATACACCTGACCCCCAGAGAAGGGTCCGGAGTCCTGCCAGAGCCTGCTGAGAATACAGATCAACCCACAACATGTCCTGAACCTTGGGCCCTCCATTCATTACTTCTCACACACCAGGGAGTGGCCATGTTACTGAACAGACCCCTGGATCACCACATTCACAGACTTCAAATGAGAACGTGGTTGGTTTTTAGTACAGATTGAGACACTAGTTTAATTATGAACCAGTTGGCTTTATTATATTTGTGTTATCTTCTGTAATTGGTTCATTCAACAGCTTGAGGAAAGTGGATCCATCTCATATAGCATTTATAAGAGTTAATAAAAAGCTCTCTAGTGGGTCAGCTGAACTAATTGCCTACAGAATGACTAATTCCACAGTCAATCAAATGGATCGTTTATCAGTTACTCAGTTGCATCAGTTTAATAAAACATATCCAGTGTCTTGTAAAGCCTTAATATCAACAAGTACAGAAGCAAATGAAATTACTGAACACCTTCATTTCACAATGCATCATATGTTCTTCATTAGTGTTAATATTGATTAAAACATTTTCACCATTTGGCCTATTGTGTAATATATATTGTTATAAATTATCTTTTTTTAAATTCTTTAATCCCAGGTGGAAAACTCCAGAAAATAAAGAATATATGGCAAATTATACAGTATATTTAGTATGAATTGTGAATACATATTTTAATATTTTGTAGTGTGCCTCCAAAAATACAAAATAAAAAAATACAAAAAGTTTTGTAATACACAGCACAATAGTGTAATATAAACCACTGTGCACTGCTGAACCAGACTTATTTAAAAAGATATCTAGGGGGAAAACCAACATGGTATTTCCGCATTACAACAAAAGGTGCTAAAAACATGTCAGAATTCCCGTAGATTTCTCTGCATAGCCAAGCCAGCTGTGCCACTCGGAACAAAGCCCACTCCATCATAATGTGCAGTATCACTCTGGATTGAAGGCCCTTATGATGAATAATCATAGCATGGCTATGGAACGTGGTGCAGTACAAAACAAAGACAGAGTGATGAAAGGAAGACAACAGAGGAGAAAACAGGTGTGTGCTGTAAATTATACATCTGGCGATATGCTAGCATACGGCAAATAAAACATTCCAGCCTGCCAAAATTATTCCTATTCCGTCTGGCTTTCTGATAAGATGTAATCAGATGAATCTAACAGTGGAGGGACTGTGCATCGGTTACAGCTAAACCAAGCTCATAGGTGGTCATATTCGAGGAACATGGCACGTACTCAGTTTCAAGCTAGCGATGCGAAGAACCTTGAGGGTATTTTGCTAATCATGTTACACCATGTTGGCGAATAATTAGAAGCGACACATGCGTCACATGCAGTAACTTTCATTACACACACACACACACAAACAGCTGTCTCTGGTGTCCTTGCTTGGAGCCGTGCTCCCTGCGCAGTGGGTCACAGAGGTGGGGGGCAGCTGGCCGTGAAACTCCTCCAGCCATGTATCTGTGAGCTGTGCTGGCCCCTGACACCCCCCTCAGGCCCTGGTAATAAAGTATGCTACTTGTGGGCCAGGGCACCTCTGGACAAGCTCATGAAGAGTGCTGACACCAATAGCATCTTCCCAGCCCCCTCCCCTCCAAAAGAAAAGACGGAGATTAAATTCCTGCGATGATTGAATCTTTCCCTTCAAGGCCCAGCGTATATGAACAGCACAGGTGCACATGTTCAAACACTTTCACCTCTTTGCTGTATTGTTTGCACAAGGATTTATTGGATCAAAAACCTTTTTCTTTTGAATCCTGATATCTTTTTTTCTGGGCATATATGAGTTACGATAACGTGGAATTTCTGGTCACAAGGGGGTTGCGAAACAAACATCCTCGGAAAAAAATATCCTGTTGCATATGCATGTGTGTGCGTGCCTTGCCTGACAGAATATTAGTGCAACTTTTGCTGAAAGTAGTCCCTCTTAAGAAAAGACACCTTTAATGTGCACAGGGTCTTCTGCTCTCACCCACCAAATAAACATGAGGTGTAATGACGACTCAGCGTCAGTAATTGCTTGGCTTTCATGTGCTTATGCTGTGATCTGAGTGTGATCATCCATTCCATAAGCGAGCTGGAATGAAATGCTTCTTTTCTCACGACGCAGGTTCCTAGAGATCGCCAATCCTTCTTTATTAATGTTGGATTATTCAGCCGTGGCAGAATTGGCGTGCAGACGTGTTTGTGTGTGTATATGTCTATTTGCTCATTTTCGACCGTCTGTTTCTGATGATGTTTGGTCGCGCTCACAGGCGCCCACCAAACGTACATTATGCTGTGCTGGGTCTATGCTGTCTGCAGCCAGACCTCAGCCACCCTTCGCCTGCCCTTGACAGATCACATGGATATCAGCTGTCTACTTAAGTAATAACACCTCCCATCAAGTTAATAGAGGAGCTCGCAGGAGCCGCCTTAGCTCTGCCTGTCTATCTTTCTCTCTCTGGGATGTTTACACCCTATCCTCAGCCGTGATCATGTATTCAGAGGGGATTTGATAGAAAGGGGGTGGCGGGATGGGATATAAGCGCTCCAAAAGGAAATAAGGGTCAGCTCTTTAATCTGCCATGCTGGGGATATCTCCAGAAAGAGGAGGTGGTGTCATTGTTGTCACTGTTGGGCCTGCTGATGCATACCTGTATCCATTACATGTGTCGACGTTAATCTGGTTTTATTGGTTTTTACTGTAGATTGAAGAATCAGAGAGGTCACAGACTAATGGGAAAATTTTAACAGCTTCTATGAATCTTGTTTTGAATTGGAGCTGAATGAGGAAACTGGTTTTAGAGTATTCAATCATGAGAAGATAGTCTAAATATTTATTCTTCATTCTGTCCATAGTTTCAGAAAAAAGTTCCATAAAATGTAATTAAAATAAATTGTTAAAGTGATCTTGCCAAAAATGTATAATAAATATCCAACAGCACATTTTAAATGTGAAGCTAGATAAGATGCAATCAACTTAAAGCCCAGAAGCCAAGCAAACACCTGTGTTAGTACCAAATATTAAGATGTTGTAATTAGTTGTGCATAATTAAAATGCGTGGTTGCCTGAGGCTGCAAAAATGTGTTATTTTACCTTAAAAAATCTACTTTATCATTTCCCAGAAAGCCTTTGAGTCACAGCTGTGACTTCAGTCTAACACCACTTATCTATGAGCTGGCTGGCAGAGAGTATTCTCCTAAGAACCACGAGTCATTCAGCTGAGATCACACTAATTGAACTGCTAATTAGTTCCTTCTACATGTCATTTACATGAATGTGCCATGATACTGGCCAGAACTTGTATTGTGTTTCATAGATGCAAAAAAGACACACTCCCAGAACAAGGCACAGCTAGTATGGATGTGTGGTATTGTGGTTGTTGTTGTTGTTGTAATAGTAAGCTGCCCTAAATTGCATTGTCCCCAGTTGACTTTCCGCATGCTGTTGAATTGGTTCTGCGTTACACAGCATAACTCCACTGAACAGTGAGTCCTACTTGGTGGAAGTTTGCAGTGTTATTTCTTACTTCAGTCCCTCAGTTGCTTTGGCAGTGTTAGTGTGACATCCTCTGGGAGTGTGTTTCTACATGAGTCACAAGCTTTTTAGGGTTGAAGGGTCTTAATTACGTTTGGTGTAAAGGAGATGACTGAGGAAGCAAATGGCGTGGCAAGCCGAGAGCCCCAGTGCAAGGGTGATAAAGTTTATGCTTGCACAATTGCACTTTCAGACTTAAGCCCTGCACACATGAAAAGACGACATGAATAAATAGATAACACATGGCCTGTGTGTCAATTTGTCCATTTAACAAGCTAGTGTAAGGAAACACTTGTAGCTCTGGTGTAGTCACGACATTTTGCTAATTATGTAATGTCAACTTTTTTGATATAACACACATTCAGGAGCAAACACTACTGGTGATGTATAGCTTTGGAGAGAGGAATATACAGTACTGTAGTACCACGCCTGCACATTACTTATCATTCAGCTGTATTCAGTTTGGGAAATCGCATGAAATTCATGCAGAATAGAAAATGCATATTTATATTTAGTTATCAGGAATTATATATATAAACACGTGTAATTACAATAATGCAACTATGCAGTGCTATATTGGATTATTACTATTATAGTTTATATGTCACTGAAACCTCATACCCACATACCCTCAGTGTTACCGTAAAACTGAATTTAGAAATATATTATAAATGTGCAAATTACATCACTCACATGCATTCAGCCTTAGAGGCCTATTATCACGTCTGGAGGTGGTAGTGAGGACCCAAGTGCAGGATATTGTTGGTATGATGGCTTAATGAAAACCGGGTTTACAGAACAGAACTCAAAACACAGACACAACTAGACAAAGGAACATAGACAAATGATCCAGCACAGGGCAGACAGAAAACAGGGTATTTAACACATGAAGGGGTGATTACAAATTGGGGACAGGTGAGGCAAACACACTTGGAGCAGGGGAGACAACGAGGACATCCAAAGGTTGGGAGGGGAAGTGCAGGCAGAGAGACAGCCCAGGAGACAGTCATGACAGCCTATATACATCAGATCAATTGGATACGAATGTGCCTTGTGGTGTTTTATTAGGAGTACCAGCCTAATGATGTTCAATAGCAGAATTATTCACAGAAACAAACAAATGAAAACATGTTTACTATGGAATTACATATTGGAATAACATTTGGATGATTCATGTGAATTGTATGTATAGGTCCCAAATTATATCTCTAACTGGATTTCATGAATTTACATATAGGAATATATTATGGTCAAACAAAATATTATAAAGGGGTTTAATGTTGCAATCCATGCCATAAGATTAAGATTGTCTCCACATTATGGTACTGGAAAGAGTCAGAGACTGTGAGGTGGGGACTATCCATGAGGTAGTTTGTTCAGAAACACCAGCGTTGGATTAAAACGCACATTTTCACAAAACTGGAGAGAAAGAAAGAATGAGGCTTGCAGAACTATAGTGTGTGTGTGTGAGAATGAGAGACAGAGACAGAGAGAGAGAGAGAGAGAGAGAGAGAGAGAGAGAGAGAGAGAGAGAGAGAGAGAGAGAGAGAGAGAGAATGTGACTTTGTATGGGCGTTTTGAGCTGCACGCCTCATTTGCCCTCTCTGACAGAGCGGGAGACTGACGGGCATTGGCAGGAATTGAATCAGTAGATTAAACACCCCCTCTCCTCTTTCTCTCCTCCAGCGTTCCTCAGGAAGGAGCAGGAGGAGAAGGTGTGGGGGGTTGCATAAGAGAGACGTCTGTGTCAATGGGCTGCTATAAGCAGTCATTGTCACAGTGTGATTGGGTGATTAAATAGTAGTGTCGGTGTTGGTGACCACTCCCGGTGAACAGTCTGAAGCTTGAATTGTTCCTGAGGTCCTTGTGGGACATTCAGTGGTTAGGTAAATAATGCTAATACTGCCTTTAGGGTTTACATGGACCACTCAAATACTTATAGCCAGGTAGGTAATGCTTTTCTGCTGATGCTGTTCTGGGGTTGATTGTGTCTTAGACTGGCCTAGCAAGCTGTCACACTGATTGCAATCCCTCTGAATGATTACAATGATTACAAAGTGTTCCTTTATGTGAAAAGGTACATTTTGATGCTGCTTTTGTCCAATGGTTCATCAATCACCTTTCATTTTAAATGACATGAACTCATTCACCCCCACCTAAATAAAGATAACTATTAACAATAACACTTGTATATCTATTTATGTCTTTTAGTATCCTTTATTAAAGGCCTTTTAAAACTTCAAATATAAATAAACACTATTTCCCATCTTGCACCTGTCAGCCAAGACAACAGTTACCATCCATGTGATTTGTTTTGCATGATTTGTTAGTGCACCAATAACTTCACCAATAATTTCAGCACAATGCCAATGTTTTAGGGTTTAATCCATTAGGGTAGTTATCTCATACACTGTCTGTTACAGCCACTGTACTACATATGGAGGGCAGGCTTGGGAAGTCCAGATAGCCAGCTCTTAGCTGGAGGAGGTTACACATCAAAGCTTCATCATCCACTTTGTAACCCTTGTATTCATCCCGCAAATGGAGTCCTTACTGTATGTAGTACTTTAGAATAGTTTCATCGAGGGCTGTTTAGCTCATTTAGATTTACAATAAACGCATAGGACAGCATGTGAGCAAGAGTAGTGCCACTAGGGTAGACCAACCATGGCTCTTTAATGGTGATTTCCAGAAACCTATACATAAAGCAGAGAACATTAACATCCCATTTCAATATTCTTCAGTGGCTAAATGTTTTTTCTCTTACCTCAGTCTGCCACAAAATGGACATTTTCACATGTGAAAAGGTCCACACATGCCATACATGTATTCCGTTTTGCTTCCTGGTATTCCGGGCTGACCTGTGAATTTAAAGTAGTGATATTGTGGTTCCAGGTCGGTTTCTATTACCTCTACAACCCACTTATCGCTGCACAGATAACTGTGCCAGTGTTGCCAATTTCGTTCTAAAAGAAGGCACTTATTCCTCGTTCCCTCTCTTTCTCTCTGCTACAACCATATGCCCCCCTGGCAGGGACCAATTGAATGCACTCACTTTGATTCAGTATGGGAAGCTCTTTTGATGAATCGTATCACTAGCGCAGCTCCCGCTGAGATAAAGGCCTCCAAGCTCCATTTAGCCTGCCAGAGTATGAACCAAGGTACGACTGGTGCTGCAGTATGTCGTAAAATGCAAACTTATTTGAAATGTCATTGTACAATTCATATTTTCTATGACTACATTTTCATTCACCCATATATTTTTTGTGTTAACGCACCACCCTGCTGGGTATATACACTAAAGTAAACCAGTTTTAGACTTGTGAAGCTTGTTTTTCAGGAGAGCCTGTCTAAACGACAAGGGTTTTCTTCGGTTGCCTCTTTGGAGCAATATATTGTTACGCACTTCATCCGAACCAAGGGAATGTCATTTTCCACACAAAGCCAAGCCAGGTGTGAAGCGATGCAGGATCCTGGGTTGAGTCAGTGTGTCCTATTTGCCAGCTAGATAAATCTCTCACCAGCATGCTACATCCACATGTTATTGCCAACCATAGATGCACCACACTGACCTTTACTTTGAGGTTGTTACGGTGACCTGGAAATTCCACAATCCTGATTGGTTTAGGGGTTGCAGATGCAATCTGGTGATGAATACTGAAAAGGTCAAGCTAAGCTCTTCAAAGAAAAGTCTCTGGGCTTGTTAAAAAGTATCTGATAGCACCATGCACCCTCACTCCCACTTGTTCTAGCAGTGTTTTGAACGCTCTACCTGTGTATCTCTCACCTACTGTACTGTAGCCTCCCAACCCTTGACGCTGAATTCTCAGCATCATACATACTGAATATCCCTTTGGTTCAACGCTATGGAAAATATTCATATTTGCAGAGGTAAAGGACAGCAGCGGTGGATTTTTGAATACAAAAAGAAAATATATAATAATAAAATGAATCCAATCAACTAGGGCTGGGCGATAAAACAATTACAATATTTATTGCGATATCATTTTTCTCGATAAAAATATAATAAATGTTTTATACAAATTTGTTTTAATTATTTTTAATTACGAACGAAGCACAAACGAATGCCAATCATATCCAGAGTTGCCTAATAAAGGTCGCCCATGTAGGCTATTTTTGCCAACCCATTGCATTTCATTGATATTTTTTTATCTGGTCATGAGAAAGATGCCGTCCGTCGTTAAGTTAACTAGTGGACAATCTCCCCTCTCTACCTCACGTTATTTCAATTAATTATTATTAGGGCTGGGATAAAAAAGCAATAATTACTCACATTTTTTGTGTGATATTTGTTATTTTATACAGGACAGTATAGAGAGACAGGAAGCAAGTAGGAGAGAGTTATACCCAGGCCCATCACAGCTACTTGCACCACAACCTGAAAATAGTAACAGTTTGCTGTTATATAATACAGCAGCATATGATATTTTATTTGAGCAAGGGTAGCTAGCTGTGACATCATCACATAGGGTGCCATGGGGCAGCAAAGACTGAAGCAGCAATATCTACATGTAGATGGTGTGTATAAGAAGCAGAATACCTAACGTGAGAGAGTGAAGGTTCGATCAGTGTTTGTGGGATACCCTACGTTTTTATGTCACTGGCAGCTTAATTAACATTTTCTTTTTCAAACCAATTCAAAAAAATTTCAGTTCGTGGTCCCTGGACGAAAAGTGATACCATACCGATTGTAATAACCAGAGGTCCTTACCACAGTTCGGATCACACATAGCACAGTAGCACAAGCGAAGGAAAACAAAATACATTTTAACCACAATAAGGCGTGCACACAGAGACAGAAATGATTCTATCCTGTAACCTCGAGTCACTTCAGAATAAAAGCTCCGCAAATATTACACAATTTAATTAATGCTTTTTGTTTAACTACATTGTACAGTGTCCTTGGGTATCTTGAAAGGCGCTTGAAAATGTTATTTATTATTATTATTATTATTATTATTATTATTATTATTATTATTACACATCTATTGAAAATAATTTCACTGTAGACTGCATATTATTATTATTATTATTTATTATTTGTATTATTACTATTATTTAGATTACAGTACAGAATATATAACATAATAAAGTATTAGTCAAATAATAATAATAATAATAATAATAATAATAATAATATCTAATTTAGGGCCTAACTATAACTTAAATATAAGTATGGGTTATTTCAAAAAATAAAATGAGACTTGTTATTTTTATTCATCCTGTCCAGAAACAGATGAAAAAAAATATATATATATGTGTGTGTGTCCCAGTCTCGTTAGTTCCTCCTGTATCTTGTTAATCATGTATCTTGTGTTGCACCTGTCCCTCATTGCTGTTATCCAATGGTCTGTCTTGTCTACGTGTCTATCAGCCCTAGTGTTTTGCCTGTCTTTTGTCGGTCTTTGTCGATGTGCTTTTCACTGTAAACCTGCCTGTTTTGATTGCCAACTGCTGCCTACCTGTCAAGCGTTTGGGTCCTCACCACTCCCGTCAAGCGCTACAATAATATTAATGGTTTATAATGTGATTTTTCATCAGCGAACAGTCTGTTAGATATCCCTGAAGGCAGAGAAGGTCCCTGTGTGGGCGTATTACTGTAGTTGATATACATATTTGACTCAGAACCTAAATGTCACTACAGCAACTTTAAGGGCTTTTTGGTAATGGTACATGGTTGCAAATGTCAGGACAAGCGAGTTGCTGATACTGTATGTGGCTTTGCTTTATAATCTCATGTGGATGTTGATGAGGCCACACAGGATGTATTTCCACCCTCCGAGACCTAACATTTGTTTGGTATTGCAAAGAACTAGTTCCGTCTGGTGCAGCTTTGACCATTCTAGGACTGAATCACACAGAGCATCAATCTATTCTGAAATGTCCAGGTATTTCATACCTCCGATATGTATCTTCTTTACTCTAGAATGGACAGTATTGATAGATATGGGAGATATGTGTTATATTTTCAGACAAACCCTGCTGTGAAATGAACAGTACATGTCCCATACTGTATACTGCACATATTACATGTCTCAAAGATGGTTCTAAAACAAAGATGTCAGCACAATAAATGCGTATAGCATTTCATGTGCAACATAGAGACAGAGCCCTTGAGTTGGCTTGTCGGCAGAATGGGTGCCACTTGTGAAGCCATTTCTGTATTTCTTCACCATGATGGTGTGATGTAAGAGCTTGGTGTCTGAGCCTGTACAAACTCCTCTGAGGGTTTTTTCACACCATCTCATTTTTGCCTCAACCACCTTGTCCGTGGACAAGATAGGATGCCTTAATACTGTCCGATCCTCTGTCACACAGATGTGGTTGACCCCTCTCGTCTTTCCTCTGCTAGCTCAAGCCACAGCTTTATTTCCATTGATAAGTGAAATTCCATAGCATCTTTCTTTCCCTCTCACATGCTCCGATCAAGTCTTCCCCACCAGGAGTCAGCGTGCCTTCTGAGGCCTGAGAATGAATCACACTTCAGAGGGAAATGTTCCCCTCACATCCATGGTCCACTCTCTGCCAATGCAGAGTTAGCCTTTCCTTTTATGCCGCACCCCACGGGATTATCATATCAATCTACGTGACCTGATTAGCTGGCTGCGGTTGGCTGGATCAAGCGATCCCCCAACACTGACGCCTAATTAAGACTTGTGTGCCATCGCTGCGTTCGCCTGCTGAAGCATGCTTAAAGGTTTGTCTGGCAGCCATTCTCACACCGCTGTACCAAGAGGGGTCTGGGAGCTCAGCACTTCTTTTTATTTTGTACTAGCATGTTAGTATGTGTGTGTATGAGGCATGAGATGCTGGTAGTCTATGGCATCTAGTGGCAGAAAGTCATATAGGATCACTTTAATAGCAGTGGTCTCCAATAGGTGTCCCGTGGGCCAGGTCCAGCCTGCAGGAATGAAACGGTGCATTCAGTGGACTAAAAGTTCAGAATGCTCAATGAACTTGTTTACTGAATGATATTACAATCTTATTGTGACAGAGACCTCAGCTCAGATAGTGCTCAATCTCATTTTATGATTGAATAACTAAATGGTAGCTTTCTGGATAGTGATGAGAAATGTTTTTTGCTACGAAGTTGAGCTAATTATGGAATGAAATGCTATCTGTCATAGAAATGGTAAACAAAGATTACACAGATCTTTTCTCCGCATTATCTTAAATCATATAGAATAGGTTAGGAGGCAGGAGTCATTCTAACTTTTTCAACAATATATATTTATGAAAACAGCTTGGAGCAAAATAAATATATAAATGTATTCACGTCTTCAGCAACATCCATTTTCAAAATTCTCTCTAAATTACAACCGATCAGTGAGGGGAAAATGGGGCAATGGGCTGCAACTGGTAGAAACAGATCTTACTGAGGTGTAACTACATTTCCATACGCTACGTTTTACCTGTTTTAAGGTTTTAATCCAGCTACGGTCAGCGCTTTACTTGTTGAGCTTCTACTCGCATATTATCTTCCTTTCATGTCAGCAAAGCAGGGTGAGCACAAGTGGTCTATCCACCGCGTCACATTATAAATGCCAGAAACACAAATAATTTAACAAATATTTGTGCTTATCCGTATACCGTTGTCGGTTTCGGCTCCACCCCTATACTATACTATACTATACTATACTATACTATACTAAACTATACTATACTAGTATACACTGTTTTGGTTTGAGTGGTTCACTTCTCCTAGGAATCAAAATGGCAATTTGCTCATTTACTGCATGCCATTCCAGATGTGAGGCTGGATTTCAGATCATTCCAAAGAGCAACGTTGCCATAGTTACAGAGTGATCATTGATTCGCTGATGTTTAGATTGTTGTTGTTGTTTATTTGTTTTGTTGTCAGGACCCAGATGGATATTAGGGATACACCTTTCTCCGGCCTGTCATTAACAGGTGTGTAATTAATTCCCCATGATCGGCCTGCGTGACATTAATGCGGCCTGACGGTGTGGCGGGCTGCTCTGTGGGACTTAAATGACAACAGCTAGCCAGACGTGTCCTTGTCATCCTTGTGTCTGTGTGGCCTCATTACGGTTTTGGCCGGTGACACTCTCAGTACCCTATAGCTGCATCCTCTCTCTCTCTCTCTCTCTCTCTCTCTTATCCTTGGCACAGGGTAGCTTTCTCATTGCTGCCTATCTCTGAGCCACTGTGACAGAGGTTTTTGTGGATTTAGCGCAAAGCATCTATGCGGTCTGTGGTTGCACTCGCGTTGCTGTTATTGCCGTGGAACCCGGGGAAGGTGAACGATAGGCAGACCCCTCGAGAAGGTGGTGGAAGAGAGAGAGAGAGAGAGAGGGAGGGGGCGTTGTTGGGCATATTTTCTGCTGAGTGACAGAGACAGAGACAGAGATAGAGAGAGAGAGAGAGATAAAGAAGAGAGAGAAAGATTCCATTAGACTGTGTAGGTTACACATTGTATCTGGGACGAAGTTGTTTGAGCTGTCTGCGCACGGCCAATAAATATCTGAATTATTCATAACAAATAGAGAAATTCATAATATCCCTCCATTAGCATTTTAGCATAATTGATTCTCAAGAATAGATGGAATAATAAATCACCATGGTCATCCTTTTACATGAAAGATCCACCAACATTATCCACCGACCCCTGTTCTCTCTTCTCAGCTGCGTTTTCTATCCTTCTTATTTTCATCTGCCATTTGTATGCTTTTCATTACCTATCCGCTCCCTCATGACACACCGGTAATAGCCTTGGAGGAATGCTGGTAAACAGTTTTGACAAATTAAAATCACCCAGCTTTAGTGGAGAGACTAAAGCTGCAAGACGGAGCTAGTGAGTTGGGGGGGGGGGGGTTCAGTCAGCGACAAGGCCAGGCCAAGTACACACAAGCCACTCAAAAACTGGTATTTATTTTTTGACTAAAATCCACTATTGTGACCGAGACTCTTATTACGCAAAGTCATGTTTTTAAATGAATTTAAATAGTATTTGCAGTAGACAGCAGTTCCCTGGCCTGACCTGTACAGGAGTTCTGCTCAAGCTGATTAGCACATCAGATTCGTCATTATTAATGAGCTAGCAATGTGTTTGACAGTGGCAGCACTGTTACTCTCAGAGAGAGAAAGTAATCCATTAATGACTACAAACATTAATCCAGCAAATATTAAAAACGTTTTTGTGACAGGCATATTAAACCAAAGGCTGGCTTATTATTCTTCAGACTCTACATCTCCATGGTTAATTTTGCTGTGGGTCATATATTCAGAGTTGCATTTACAGTTTTGAACCAAAAACCTAAAGGTTTTTAAACCTTACATTTTTGAAACCATGCAATATTATAGTGTGTCACCTTGTTCCACTGTTTTTGGACAGTTGCAATTTGCAA
This sequence comes from Amblyopsis rosae, assembly GCA_025399935.1. NCBI lineage: Eukaryota > Metazoa > Chordata > Actinopteri > Percopsiformes > Amblyopsidae > Amblyopsis > Amblyopsis rosae. The sequence continues at coordinate 14,607 of JAODTR010019680.1, forward strand.
ATGCTGGGACGGTTGTCAAATGTTTTGATTCAAGGCACCTAAACAAAACTCATTGTACCAATGACTGCCTCCTCATAAATATTAAGCCGCAAGTCAAAATTATAGAATTGGACAGTAATAAAGTTGTAAACTCTTTTTTTAAGCTTTAAGTTTTAAGCTTTCATGTCTTGGTGTGAATCTTTCTAGTGTTAACACACACACACTACTGTAGATCTGTCGTACAACAATTTGGCAATAATAATGAAGGAAAAAAACTTGAATAACTCCACTGGGGAGACCATTTAATGCATAAAATGGCAGTTGAGCATCATCCCGAATGTGCAGTCCCCATGAGTAGCACTGCAGGTGGTAATTGTGTGATATTATCAGAACAAAAAGGTTCTTAACTTCCTGTTCAACAAAATCAGTTCCTATCCATAACACTATCCATCTTCATTCACTATCATGGCGCAATGACAGGGGTTTCCATCATGTGTCATTATTGGCGCATGAGGCAACTCAGCGGAACAGACCGCCACTCCGGGAAATACATCAATCACCGACTGCTTGTCCCTCACTGACAGCTCTGAATGGAGACACGGAGAGTTATTTCCACCATAAGGATGCATTTGAACTCATGTTGGAGAGGTCAATGCAAGCTTATAGGCTATATGTAATTAGAAGAAGATTATAAATGAAATACATGACTGCACTGCATGTCTTCAGTTGCTTGGCAATGTTGACATAGAATGGAGGTGTTTCTGTCAGAGAGAAGTTGGAGCCAAGACAGGCGTTATAAGGGGGGGGAAGGATAACAATGGATGAATAGGTCTGTATACAAGATGATAGCAACTGCCAGGTGATACTGTGAAGGCATGCTGTGAAATATGCTTTGTAAATGGTTTCAGGAGTTGATAATTATTCATGAAGAGTAATGTAATCATACTGTAAGCTTTCAGACTCAAATGTGAACCAGTGCAATCAGATACCTGCTCAACAGTGCAATACCTTAAAATGGTCTTGTTTGATATATTTTATATTTCAAACACACACACATACACACACACACACATATCTATATATATATATATATTCATTATTTGTTTCTATAATTTATATACAACAGGATGAAATTCAAAAATACATAATTTGCCAATTGCATAATCTCTATTACAGAGAGGGTTCTTGTTATAATAATTAGAATAATTTGGTTCAATAAAGTAACTGTAAACAAACTTGTTTAAATAGATTATCATTTTGAGTTGTCTTTTCTGTTATGTTCTGCTAAACAAACATTATTGACACTTTAATTATTTATTTATTTTTTACAGTTGAGTGCCTCTTCTAACCCTGGTGACATTTGACCTACAGTATGTGCACAACACTGCATACACAAGCATACCACCTTTTCCACTTTAAGAACAGATCAGCCATCAGTGCTTTATTGCTATAAGGGAGATGGTTTGACATTCAAACTCATTTCATTGTCATTGTTTATTACAAACAGGGAGGAAAAATCACAAAGTAGTTGTCCCGATAAGAGCAAAGAATGAAACAAATGGAGTGTTGCTTGGGTCATCTTCTAAATCTAAGATGTTGTGACTTGGTTTGACTTCAATTAATTCCTGGGGGAGGTTTTCCAGTCAATCTGTGATCTTTATCAAGGCACAGCCTCTCAGATCTCTATCTCTCTCTCTGACCCACGGGAAATGGAGACGACTTCCATGACAATGGCTTGGACTCCATGCTATTTCTGGATGGCTCCTCACTCGTGATGAGAATCTGTTGACGAGCTCAACCTTGAGTAGCGGTCCCAAACCTGTCTTCTCTTTTTTATCTCTGTTCAGTTTATATTTTTTGAAACACGGCAAATATTGAGGTTGGAGGAAAGGTTGGTTGATGTTTTCATATGCAGCTGAGTGAGTCACTCATTGCTGTTCGCCTGGGAAATTTAGGAGCATAGCATTTGATGACTCATGGCTGGAAAATATCTTATTTGATAGATTTATACCTTCAAATATCTTCGGTGGCCCCCTCTCCCTTGCACTGTGAGCTGGTTTGGAGAATAGCAGTCATAGTCAAGCCTTCCATTTCACTGTGTAATAACTGGAGACCAGCTGCTATAATCTTCTACTCGCCACGCTGCCTTCTTGAAGACGTCTTCTGATGGTTAATTACATGCTTTGATCTGTTTTTGTTCCATCTGCTGGTTTACTGTCCTGAAATCACACAATCAATATTTTTAACAGTAACTCACTGCACATTTCAGTCCATTTGACGGGTGCCTAAGATAATAAATCAAGTACGAGTGTAGGTACTCAATGGAAACTACTACTACTACTACTTCAAAAAATAATGATTTACAGGTTCACTCGTTGATTTGTGTAAGAGTTAACCATGGGTGTCAAGTGAGCATTACCCTTGTTTTGGTTTAAAACACCTCATACCTGTCTAGTGGACTCTCCTCACTGCACATCTTCCTGCAGAGCTCACACTGTTCTCTACTCCTCCAACTACAGTGCATTTGCATCCTTGTGCATTCTTCATGTGTTTATTAACACAACAGTGTGTGGGACTACTGTAATCAAGGAGTGTGTACCCTGAATATATCATTTAGACTTAGGTTTGTTATATAGTATATGAAAAAGTGTAAAAATGCACCCATACACTGTTTGAAACATGTAAACTACCAATGCCTTACTGAATGTTGCTGACAAGAGATGTTGGAAGAAAACAGGTCACTGTAAACAAATTAATACATTATTTGATAGTGTTCATGGTTGTTTATACTGGATATACAAATAGCTTATGCTATAAAAGAAGTAATTCCAAGTTACTGACAGACTCTCTAAGGACTTTGGCTGAACTTGATTTTCAGGTCCTGAAGAGGTTAAAGAGATTGTAACATTTTGTCATAAGGGACAATAATAACATAATAACAGTTATTTTGCTGCTATATCGGCAAACAACATATAATCACTCTGTACATACAGTACTGTAACATAAATGCTACTACTGTAATGACTAAGGTTATGTGACAATTATACCAAAACAGTCAGCTGTTGAAATACCATGGATCCTCTGTACAGAAACCCACAGAATGATAATGATATTTAAAAAAAACGTTTTTATATTATTCTTCATCCTTGCATTAAGCACTAGAGAAAAATAAATATATGTCTGACTCCTAGGATGTCAAGGAATGAAAACTATATTGCCACACTCCCCCTACAGATTTATAATATTGGCAGAATGAATTAAATAACTTCCTGGTAGAGGCTCTGACGCAGCGACTACCAAAATATCAGTCACGGAGCTGAAGGAAACAAGCAACATTAATTAATTATTCCTCCTCAAATTGTGCCATGAGCTCTAAAATCCCAAATCAGTCATGCGGTGTTACTTGGGGGACAGTAGCTACTCTCTATCAACGCTGGGTTCGTGGGTGTCAGATGATGGATTTCCGAGCAGTGCTCATTCCATCTCCAGACTACATAGATTGCCTGGGGACACAGCCGGGTCCCTGAAAAGCAGGGCTCCTCTATGGCTCACCTTGATCAACATTCAGCATCGCCCTCTGAATCCATCACAGGCTCTGACAACACGCCCCATTTCAGGCTTTTTATATCATAGCGGAGATGTGGCTAATGCTGGTGTAACTGGTCTGGTAGCAACGGTAACTATGGTGATGATGATGATGATGATGATGATGCATTGCACTAGGATTGTGGTGTTATTAACAATCCATTATACATTTTGATTACGATGTGGAACCTCTTCATATAAATGTTTAGTTGTTTTTTATGGCTGAATGATGTCATGATGGTGTAACCTACTGACCAGTCAATATATCCATCAAACATCAGTTGCAGGTCCAAAAGAGAGTTACAGGCAGAGCCACAGTATATTGAGAAAGCAATTCCACTGAGCCATATGCTGTACTGTTTGGTTTTAATACTGTACCTCACCATTTACTATACTCAGCCCTAGTGTGAAATGGGAAGATCAGGTTTTGATAAATTGAACTCTGCTTAGTTTTTCCTGTTATGTGGTCGGTTGTGCTGTCTGAAGGGACCTGCAAGGGCTGGACTAATTTTGAGGTATGTCTAACATAATTCAGCTACTATTCCCCTCTTACCTGACAAAATAACTGTCAAGTGTGTGTAAGGTCAGTTTAAATGACACCCGACAATTCTATTAATCTCTGACTGAGATAGGGAACTGGGTGATGTATTTACAGCGAAGCAGGATTTTCCTGTGATAATAAACAGATTTTGATTGGTTGAAACATGGGTCGCTGTAAAAAAAAATTTTTGTTGATGTTAGAATAAGAATGAATAAACAGTTAAGTGGAATGTGATACTACAGCTTTAAGGAGCATATCCTAAGCATTTAATGAACCATTTGGTTTGTTGCTGAATGAATGACACATTATGCAAGTCCGTGCAATGTCCTGCACCACAAGACGGGCTTCTTTAGTATGCACACATAGTAAGCTCTTGCTTACAAGTAACAGCACCAGGGAGAGACCACATCAAGAGAGGTAATAACTGGAGTTAGCTCACAGTATTTCATCATATAGCATTCTTATGTCTCACCGAAAACCACTCAATAACTTACAAAGCTCTTTTTGAATATGAAGTTATTTACAAGTAAGACAAAACATTAATTAGTAGGAGACAGTAGGGTATTTTTGCCAGAAAATGTATTAATCATATACATATGTGTTGAATCCATATTGCACGATAATATTTCAGAGCATTAGCAATTTTAATGTAATAAAATAAAAACAGAGAATTTCAAAGAACACAAACAAAACAGAAAATGAAAGAGAAGATTCCTTTGGCGACAAGGTATTATCTGTAATGGAATCTCTGAAGGTATTAGTGAATGTAAGATAATACACTTTTTGTCATATTTACCAAATATCTCCTCGAGGTCCTCTAGCTGCTTGTTCTGTGGGCGTTCGTACACAGCCCTGGTTCCGTAAATAGGAACACAAAGTGGTGCAGACCACACACAACCATATCCTAGCCTTTGCAGTGTGTGGGGCGGAGCTTCTGAGGCATTGAAGGGAGAGGTGTTCTTTTTTGTTGAGTACTGTACGGGTCAGTTGTGTGTTGTGATGTGCAAATAATAAGGCTGTTTCTTCGCCACCAGCAATATTGCATGGTGTGAAATGCACCGAAGATAGATGACCCGCAAGAAGTCGATATTTATTTCATAATCACTTTTTGATCTGGCATAATTATTGGCTCTAATCTGCTCATCTGCATAACCTCGTCTTGTGTAAATGCTTTTGTACAGATAACCCACAACAGTTTACCTCATTAAAGATGTCGCCTTTGTCATCGGTGGTTGTTGCAGATGACTCTGGTAGACAATTAAATACAAATAAACATCATGTAAATGCAATTCATTATTATGATTGTGGGTCATCAAAAAGCCACTTATTTGATCTCATCCCCCACAGACTGGACGGCCGTAGAGAAGATATGAATGATAAACGGAGTGAATGTGGCGGTTTACACATTAGCAGTGTCATTAGTCAAACACTCATTTTCAATAATCGTTTATAAATTATATTGCTTAGTACCAGGATGCTGTGGTTGTAAATCAACCAACCTACTTTGAAGCGTTACCCCTCATCTGAAAATTTTTATAAATGTTTGTTTTGTAACACAGTGCTTTATTGACTACATTTACATACACACTCAAACTGTTCTCCCAATTTGGTGTGGATCTTATAACAGCACATTTAGTAGAGTTCTGATTTTAGGAGCATATGCATACCTTTTTGACTTTTGTATCTTTGTATCAGGCTAACCATTTCTCATTCCTGTTTATGTCCATCCTAGGTGATGAGAAAGAGCTGACTAGTACGAAACAACAACAAAAAACATCCGGGAATGATTTGGGATTGTACATGTTGCGTTTTAAGAATAATATGTGGCTTGATAAGAAACAATCTGCTCTGTAAACATAATTTATTCAAAGACAAATTTCACCCTCCCTCCAGCCTCTGTTTCCTTACTGCCGTGCCACTGCCATTCCCTGAATACGACTGCCTTTATTTGATATCAAACTAATGAGATTTCCTCTCGCTCTCCAGTCTTAGGGAGAAGATCCCATTTATGTATATACCCCGGAATTATATTTGTTTTGCATATTTACATAAAACATATCCAACTTTCTATATGTTGTTCAAATGTCAATGTTTTATTCATAGGTTTCTTTATCGTTTGCTTTTCATATCCTTCACCACTGAAACCACATAAACTGTCAGAATGAGTGATATGTTTTATTGGGGTATCGAACGTATAATTCACTTTGCATCCTAAAGTATGTACAGTAGGATTTATATTGCTTGAATAAAAGGTGTGAATGGTGTGAATATTTCAAGTTTACCTTGTAATAATCGGACATCGTTGAGAGGTAAGATTGAAGATCATCCTCTAAAAGGGTTTTCTGATTACAACAGGGCATCTTTTTCAGTGAGTGCACGCACACGCACATACGCACACACACACACACGCACAAACACACACACACGCATACACACACACACGCACACACACCACTGAATAATAGATACACAGTGATGATACATTTGTCACATCCATCTCTGCAAAATCATAGTGGCCCCCCATGCTGTCTCCAATTCACACTTTGTCACTTGACATTTACAGAGCCTTATGACAGCCCCAAGCGCCGATGTCTCAATGACAGCGATACCAAATCCACACTCTGCCAACACAGACTGAACCCATGGGCCTGAAAGACTCCATATTGAATGAATGAATGAGTACATACATAAACAAATACATCAATAAATAAATATGTCTTCTGCATTTTGGCTCAAGACAAACATGCAATTAAAGATATTTTTTTGGGAGGAGAAATCAGGAGAGTTTGTTTTTTATGTAAAAGGACAGGATTTGCCATGCTGTATAGGACCTCTTCAATATACTGTAATACTGTATGTAACATACTTTTTTATTAAAACATATTATTGTTGATTGTTGAATTATAATGCAGCAAAGATATAAAGCAACTTAATGATTAAGTGTAACTCAAATATGGTTAATTACAATGGATGGTTTTACTTATGGGGAAATTTTACGTTTGAGCAATTACACTGTATAGCATGCACAAGACATTTCTATCAAAACAAATCAATACTCTAGTAATCCAATATTTAATTTGATGCCTACAGAAAAAGCAAATGGTGGTCCTAATATTTTAGTTCTTTCTATACACTCTGGTGGTCCATCCACTGCTGTTTGAGTCTTACTGTAATGTGCCACTGATGTACAGCACAAGAAATAACAAATACATAGTATTTCATGAACCATATGCTGAATCACAAATTATTGTGATTGTAGTTTACAGTACTGTAGCTGATGTGTTGTTGTGCTATACTATTACATAGGTAGCCTATTGTTCCCTCAGTAGTAGATGATTTTGCTGATGTTTCATTCTATAATGGCATACAAGGTCTTCAATAACCTCAGTGCAATAAGGATTAACACAATGTATATATAACTTTGTATATATTCATAGTGCTTATATAACACTACATTATTTTGAGGCAATAAGAAAACAAAAATAATAACCCTTTTAGGTATTCATGTAAAGGTCTCAATGCTGAGTAATGGAAAAAGCCAACACTATGTGACACAGATTATTCAATATGGATGTCAAGAATGCCCACCAACCTGGGTCCTGAGGCCTGTTTTCTGAACTTAATGCACAGTGAATGTTTGCATTAAAAAAGCGGTTCCCTTCATTTTGGCAAATGGGGCAAGTTTCCATCTCCTGGTTCACACAGATGGTGACTATCGTTCCCGGCTGGCTCTGCGTGAAGCCGTTGATTCAAATGAATTTCCATTACAGAAAACTGTCTGGCTGGAATAAATCATAATAAAAATGGAACTTGTGGCCTGTCATCTCTCAAAGATCTGCTACCTTGGGACACTGCAGAACCCTCTCCCATCATATGCCCCAATGAAGCAGAGACGATGGAAAATAGCCAGGCAAGAGGCCAGAGGGTTGGTTTTTCAAACAGTTATTTAAATACAGTTCACTCTTATGCTGTGTAGGCCTATAATGGTGTACGCATGCCAGCCTTTTACCAGACTGTGCTAAACCAACACATGACGTTCATGTGTTGTTAGCAAAGTCTGTTGCCCGTGTTTCTATTTTATACGATAATGTATGAAGGCTTTTGTATGCTGTTTTCTGCTTTATAACTGTGGCCATCACATCTGAATTAGCCCAATAAATCATCCACATCATATGTGCGGAAGGCCTCTGTGCTGGAGGCTGCCGAGAGACAATCCAGCAGTGTTGTCAGCCATTATTTGAAGCAGAATAAGGGTGTATGCCCTACTGAAATACTTATCAATTAGATGGGAGGGAGAAATGTCAGCCGCAGAGATTGTGGGTCCCCCTGAGCTCTTCTGTGTGTATTGTTTGTCACTTCTCAGAGACATTAAGCATGACAGCATGGCACATTGCAACCCTCCGGTTCTTTCAAATTGGCCCTCTGGGAATTGATGTGTGCACTTTGGTCTTTTTTTCCAAATGTCAAAATGCTCTGTGGCCAAACTTCATCAGAAAATATATCCATCATGCCTGACAACTTTCTACATGGCATTGACATTGACCTAACAAACAGAGTCTGAGGCCAAGCGAAAACATTTCTGTCCAGTGATTCTGACCTATGGCACTAGTTAGTGAGTATTGTAAACGGCAAACTGTACAGTAAACACAATATACACTATAAAATAAGATTACAATATTTAATGAAACCACCACTTTCTATCCCATTTTATATATTTTAGAGATTTAGATCAATGTATATAAATATAAATATTCCTTTAAAGTATTTTAAGCCCAAACATTTAAATGTATTATTTCTGTCTCCAAAGACTTAATTATTACAACTATAAACATTACCATACTAATTGTAACATTTGTTTTGTTTTGAGTTCAGCGGAGGTCAGTGCAACTAATGGATGTCTTTCTGTCTTTAATTTTGTTTGCAAACGCATTTTCAATTTCAGCAGGAGCAAATACAGTACACTGTTGTTTAGGCTCATGGAAATGCTATTGTTCACTGTCTCAGTGTCTGATGATCAGGTTTCAGAACAACTTTGGATAACTTAACCCTCTGCTTCCATGCATGTGGGTTCACACAAGGTTTTTATGCTTTAATTTTAGATATTCATTGGTTAAACGCACATTTTGTTAACATTGTAAACAGTGTTCCATTGCAAATATTAACATACAAACCAAACTTTCCAGTTTACATTAAATGAGCACTGCCATCTATACATCGCTGTAGGCTAGGTATCTACTGTCTGTAGAAATATGTCTGCATCTTGAACCTTCTGAGATTTAATTTTGGAATAGTTTCCTTTGGCTATGAGTGCCACTCTACTCAATGTTATCTGTTTTAATATAGTGACTGAGTTCACCCAAACCCCAACACGCATATATACACACACACACACACACACACACACACACGCGCAAATGCAAATGCACACGAACACACATGCATGTAAAAATATTAATATTACTTCTCTCCAGGAAAGCTAGAGATGCCATATCTGATATAAGAAGAGAAACAAATAATGTAGATGTACTGTAGATTTGGAAGAAACAATACAAAGAGGGGGGGAAAAACAATAACAAAGAAACATCCATGGCATAAATGAACTTTATGTAAATGTGGTAATAGCTACAGTATTTGCAATGCAACGATAGAGAGAAGCAACTTATGTGATCTGTAAGTCAATGACTGATTGTTTCTCTGCTTTTTGCAAGTAAACTTAAGTTATCAAATAACAGTTTAGGCGTATTACAGTACATGCTAACCTCACCATTTGTGACCTCTATAGTGCTCCTGCAGTGCTTGCATTGACTACCCAATTTGAAAGCAGCATTTTCAACAACATTGTGTTTGAGTGCATGTCCCTTACAAACATGAGTGCTGAGTGACGCCCTTCCCATGCATCAGTGCACCTTCCTGCATATTTTTGTTTCAAACACAAACCATTACCTGAGGTCCAGGATGGTTATAAAGCAATCAATGACTCAAACCATCTGGCTCAAATGCCCATTTCATTTGCAGATTCAGCAGACACATACAGTAAGTGTCGGTTTCTGATGCAAATGTAGTAAATATGTGGTTTTAGGCTGCACTCGGTTGCTATCAAGACTAGGAAGTGAAATGACAACAAAGACCATATACTACTGCTACATTCCAGCTGAGAAATCAATTATTATCCATCCATCCATCCATCCATCTTCTCCCGCTTATCCGGAGTCGGGTCGCGGGGGCAGCAGCTTCAGCAAGGGA